>JACN01084398.1:0-21916 GCA_000787155.1 Scartelaos histophorus | reverse complement strand
TTAACATCTCGAAATTCAAAACACATCTTGAAAATATCAAAAATTTGAATCTAATTGCTGTCATTATCAATGATTTCATATCAATTACAAAAATTCTATCCAACATTTTGCAGGATGCCTTCTTCTAACATCCTTAAAACAGTTATTTGTTGAGAAAACCTCCACCATCTGATGTCCAGTGAGGCTGTGGGCTTTTGTGCTCTCTCTGGCAAGCCCCATAGTAAATAAATCAACGAGTACCCGGGCAGCCGCTTGAGTGTGGCAATGATATCAGCTTACTTTAAACACGCCAGGCCTGTCTTTTTGTTTTATGCGCTCTGCTGCCTTGACTTAACACTGGAACAGGACCACAAATTCAGGAAGGAGAATGCGGACGAGAGGCACATTTCAATTATCAGGATAGGAAGGTGGTAAAAGTGGGGATAGGGGGAGGAGGGATGGGTGTCTTAATTGGATGCGGTGACCCCTTCATGGCCCATGAGCATAGGGTGGCATCCAACGAGCTTTGTAAATTACAGAGTGCGCCATCTGAACAGTGAGGAGAAGTGGGGTTTTAAACAGAGCCGGGCATGGGGTGTAAAGGAGCAGAGTGGAGCATATGCAGCTGGTCACTCATCCATTCAGAGGCACAGGGAGAGCTTAAGGTTCATGTGAAAGCATTTTAAAGGGCCCATATTTCATAGCTATTTTCTGATTTATGTTATACTGATATTTCCTAATTACAAACATACCTGGAGTTGTGTTTCATTTGCACATATTTAACACACAAACCCTGCATATTTAGGCTTAGTTCTTCTCTCAAACAGAAAACACTCCATCTTGATTCACCTTGTAATGTCATGTGGCAATGCAGGAAGTGCTCAAATGTGTTCTTTTACTCTTTTCTTTCACTCGAATCATTTGGATGATTTCAACTCTGGAATTTCCAATCTCTGCAGAACTAAAAAGTAACTGTTAACTTGGAACTACCGCTCCATGACATCACAAGGTGAAACCACACATTTGGAGCTTTGCATATGTAGACAGACTAATAATAAAGGATTACTCAAACAACAAAACACAACAACAGGTATGTTTTTGATGAGGTAAGATATTTTAATAGGTCTTAGAGCACACAAGAGTCAATTTTCATAATACAGGACACACATCAGCTTCTCTCCATGGAGATGCTTCATCTTTCCACAGAGAAAAGCAGGTGACACCAAACCGCAAAGCTGACGCTACTCCAAAAATAAGAAACGTTATTCTGTGGAACAGAATAGCATTTGGCAGAGTCTTCATCAGAAAATGTACATAATGCTTCTTTAATTAAAGTAAAAGCATTACTAAGCAACATATTTGTTTGTGTCCAGTAATATGAAGAATGATAGATAAATGCACTCACAAGAGTACAACTGCATGGGATTCCATACAAAAACAACTGTTAAGAAACTTTATATAAAGACATATTAATCCTGTGAATCATGATTTTAGTCTTTCATTTCCATATAAAGAGCAAAAAATAACAAACCTTCAGCTAACTCAGTCACTATCTCTTCTGTTTTTCTTTTCTGTTGTGGTCTTATATACATCTTTGGAATCTAAATAAAATGAATAGACAACATATAAAATAAAATTTATGGACAACTAAGGCTCCATCAACCGATTTTCAGTCAATTATAAAAGGGATTTAACAATACAATATAACTCCCACACAATACTGCAAATACAGTTATACGATACTATGAGGTTACTACCAGAAAGAGCCTGTGAAATGTCAGTGTTACATCTCTTTTACTAAAATGTCCACAGTGTATAGTGCTGCTCGGTTGCCTTCATTGCACATCACTGTCTAATCTCTCTTCTCTCCATTGCAGATGTGTATAGATCCGACCCTCTCCGTTGCCCTGGGAGACAAGCCCCCGCCCCTGTACATATGTGAGGAGTGTAGCCAGAGGATCGCAGGGTACGTGTCACACCCCCGTCCTTACAGTCAAACCATTACCCTCTGCCCACTACATTATTTCTCCATTTAATGTTGCCATAGTTACACAAGCCACTGGTTTCTATAATGAGATCATCATTACACAACCAGACATAATTTGTTTCGCTGTTTCTATACAGTTCATGCTCCACGGATGAGTATTTCAGAAAGGGAAAAAAGATAATTGACAGTTAGCATGCCACTGTCTCTAACACTTATAAAGAACGTTAAAGATGTGCTGAAAATGTGCTCCTTGTTCTTGCAGTGATCATGCGGAATGGCTTGTGGATGTTCTTCTACCACAAGGTAAGCAAATACAGGTTTATCTAGTAGTGTTGCTGATGAAAAATCAGATGCTTATCAGTACTAAAATTAGTACTGAAATTAAATACTCATTGGAAAAGATATCAATACTAAAAATAACATCAGAAAATGAAATGAACCTTTCCTGAATTAGAATGACCTTGAGCTGTATCAGAGAAGCATACATATGTAACATACCTGAACGACTGAGGGATTACACAAATATAAAACCACATGGTAAGATAAAAGAGTATACCATGATTAAATATTGAAAATTACTCTCCATTGTGTTTTTATTGTATTGAATTGTCATGGAATCAGTATTGTATATCCTTAGTATCAAAATCGAAATTTCAGTATTGTAACAACAATAGTATCCATTACTTTTATGAAATATAATTTTACTGTAGGAGGGTATATATGTAATATAATGTAATCATCCAGTTTTACAATAAGTCTTCTTTCTTGCAGCAGAGATATCGGCAATTTGTCAAAAGAAGGTAAGATACACTACATATACTGGTTAATACACTGGTTATTTTCAGTTTAACAATATCCATATCTCAGATGGTTGGACAGTACTTGAGTATCAAGTACTGTGATAAAAGATTCACTTTTACTTGTCCCACAATGGGGAAATAACTGTTTTTCAAGAACAGCATGACAATAAGAACATACATTCACAATAAAGATGATCAATTAATGAGCCTACATATGGCACATGGATAAGAATAAATAGCAGTGACTTTAGTATATCATAATATAGAATAATCCAAAAGGGAAATCATTATTACAATGTTTAAAGGTGCTCTGTGCAGCTTTCTCATTGGAGTCTTCCACTTTCTTTTGTCAGTACAGTTTTGCCTGTAATGTTCCAAAGTATGGTGAAGAAGCTTTAGCTAAAACATACTTGAAAAACATGGATTCTGGCTGTGAGCATCGGTTGCCTCCACAGCTCTGGCATGTAACTTGTCCACAGCAACCTGCTTGGACAAGGACATGGACATGGACATGGATATAGATAAATTATAATGGGATACTAACATAACAGAAATAATAGAGCTGCAACCAGAAACAGTTACATAATTCATTTTTTACCACCAACCAAAACATGCATTTTAACAGTAGACATTATGTTTCCAAACACTATGTACCTTAATTCCTTCAGTATAGCTTATATTGTCATCTAGTGTAATGAAACCTAGCAAGTCTCTGTAAGAATGTAATGGAGTTTATCTATTGAGCGTCACCATTATCTTACCCTGAGATCTTAATACCATGTCATTTTAGCATGCTTTCAATTTCACGTGTATTTATTAATGCATCACACGTTACAAAATCCATGAACTATAAAAAAAAATGCTAGTGCAAACATTGCCGCCCCTTCACTGTTAATCTTTTATGCCATTAATCACAATATTGTATCTACCCACAAGGTCATGTGTATTTGGAGCAGTTTGAATGAAGCCGCTGGAGCGTGATGTTTGTGAGCTTCTGGTGAATCTGTGGCTGAGGGCAAAAATAGGTTTTCAGACCAAAACCTATAAAGACCCAGGTGTGAGGTGGTCTATGATAACAGCAGAACATCTTTAATTTTGGGGATTTCAATTTTACATAATTTGGAAATAAATCAGGAATATAATATTTTTTTATTTTTATATTATTCTATTTATATTAATTTGGATAGCAAGGGGAGGAAAGACAAGTAAAACAAGTTACAAAATATAGTACACTAAATTAAATCCTTTAAAGCTACCATCTGTAACCCCCTGTACACCTGTACACCCCTGGTGTGTTCTCACATATCACCACTAGATGCTATCTATGTCATTGCTGTCTGATAGTCAGATTTGGTCTGACAGAAGAAGACCACACTGCGCAGGGGAGTCTGAATAAAGGCCAGGTGAAAGGAGAGATGAACAGGTTCCATATCTGCCATCTACTGGTGAAAGAAAGAAAACTTGCAGATGGTAGTTTTAAAATGCTTTGTCATCAAAATGTTCAAAATTCCTGAATGCTGGAAGCTGAAGCCAAAATGAAGACTGAAACATATTTTTAATGATAATCTGATATTAGTTTTAGATGCTAACTGTTTAAACGAAACAAAAATAAGCGACAGTCTTAAATTTCCGGAGTTGAAATGTTAGTGAGTTTGTTCTTGGAAAACACGGAAACTGTATTTTAGCATCAAAATTGTATTTGAGTTACATAAAAAGTATAATTTGTAGTATGTAGTTGTACAAGTATATGTATAAATATATATAATATGTTTAAATTTATTTTACCTTCAGAAAAATGCATATGCATTTTTTGAATCAACTTGTAACATATTTTATTGTTATTTTGGATATGTTCAATTTTGTACTCAGTAGTTTCTCACAACTATGCTTAGTGGTTTTCCATCTATTTTGTCCAGCAGATCCAACCCTAAGCCTACTTTTATTAAATAGCATGTCCCAATTTTGTTGAAAGCCTTTGAACTTTGAGTATTCCATGACCTAACAGTGAGTTGGAGTTGTGGAGAACCAAACCACCTGAGGGGAGTGAGGGGGGAGTATGTTCATTTGATAGAGAGCAGCGCATCTCTCTAATGGCACAAGATTAGTGGCTGATCAGATTAGGGGGGGGTCCTCTGGTGGGATCCTTTTTATTTTTAGAAATCCGAGACTGTCTGGGGATAATGGCAGCATCATTATATGGGTACCAGTGTAATTTGATAACAAAGGAGCATTTTAAATATATTTAAATGACTTAACAAATAATAGAAAATGAATGATTAATGTGAAATTAAAATATAGCAAGTTGACAATCTGGCCATTATGAATCAAAATAAATCCAATGTTTTACTCGGTTTCATTAAAAGTGATAGAGAACATATACTGTAATTTTGTCATTGAGCAAGACACTTCTGCTCTGTTAGCCACCCCAGTCAAATGTGGTAGGTAGGACTTATGGCTTAAAATTCCGGTAAATCTTCACCTTTGGTAATCTTTGGTGACTATATGAATAACAAAGGAACAAACTAAGCCTTTTGATATGACTTTATTATGCGGTCAACTTTATTACATCAACATTTCTGTAAAAAAAAGTTAAATCAGTGTATATGATTTAATGATTTAACATTATTATTTTATTTGGTTCTTCTGAAATTCATTTAAAACAAATCTAAAATGTTGACGTGCCCTTACACTTGACTCTGTGCTGTTCCTCGCCCTTGCAGAACTGTAGCTCTCATGTCAGGCGCGCCGTGGTCACCTGCTTCTCCGCTGGCTGCTGCGGGCGCCATGGTAACCGGCCGGTCCGCTACTGCAAGCGTTGTCATGTCAACCATCACAGCGAGGTGGGGGCTGCGGCGGAGACCCATCTGTACCAGACCTCGCCCCCTCCAATCAACACCCGGGAGTGCGGAGCAGAGGAGCTGGTGTGCACCGTGGAGGCTGTCATAAGGTGCACAGAGCGTCTATAGTGGCTTATGTTGTGGCATATGCTGTTAGCCTGGGAATGTATGAGAGAATGGCTATAGCAAGGTTTAGCTGCAAGTAGTGGGTAGCATTAGCAATTAGGAATTTATAATAATAATAATAATCATGATAATAATAATCATAATAATCATAATAATATAATATAACATTTTGTAGGCAATATATGACTCAGCTATAGTTTATGCCATTATAAATCTATGGATGGGCAGAAATTGAACTTTGTGTCAGTTTTTGTTTTGCTTATCGACCTACTTACCACCAAAATAATACACATAAACAACAAAACCACAGACTGTATAAAAAAGTGGACTAAAGGAGAGTGACGTCACCCATAACATTCGGCTCCAGGCAAATGAAACTCATGAGTCTAGCAGTTATAGGAGCAAACTGAACAAAGTAGCAAAACACCAGAATCATGTAAAGTGGGTTAATACAAACATTTTTTCAATATCAAGTGAATTGGGTAGGAGTTGATGAAGCCAGAAGCGCAGCCATAGTCATTTCCTATTTGGAGCACGGTTTGCTATGTTCATTTGTATAAACTATGGTCAAAACATGATGCATTTTTGCAGCATATCCTACCATAGACAAGTCCTTGACCTTCATTTTGTTGTTTTGTTCTTCAGAATATTTTGAACACACATGAACGCACCCAGTTTATTACAATGCATCGTCCATCATTTCTCCCTGTTCACAGTCTGCTCAAAGAGGCAGAGATCCATGCCGAGCAGCGAGAGTTTGAGCTGAACCGGCGCAGACAAATGGGCCTGTCCTCGTCCCATCACTCCTTGGACAACATCGAGTACGACAATAAGGAGGACGACCAGCACGACCAGCGTCTCCTCAGTCAATTCGGCATCTGGTTCCTGGTATGTGATCTGCCCGTTCATTGTTGATGTGATATTTTTGCTGACGAAAACCACTGAGAACATGATGATGGGGGCAAGAGCCAGATTTTCTTATTGAAAGCATTGTAATTTTTCATGAAATATCAAAAAACTAAATGCACAAATGTTGAACCTGTTTATATTATCATGTGGCTTTATATCTGCATAATCCCTCAGTGGTCCAGATAGGTTCCATAGTGGTCCATGGGCATATGCTTGTTTATGAGGTCTTATAATTGTTCAGATGCAGCTCAAGATCATTCTAAAGCTGTTCAGGTTCATTTCTGCCCAGCTGATGTGAGTTTTTAGTTGTTCAAATGGGTATCTAGTTTTGATACTAGGTTTAGTATCAATTAGTACTTGATTTTGATATTTTGGAACTAGTTGAAAACTAAATTGAAAAAAAGATGAGTTTTTGTATTTATGTTCTGTTGTATCTTTTCCCAGGTGAGCTTGTGCACCCCCAATGAAAACACCCCAACGGAAAGCCTGGCACGCCTGGTCAGTATGGTCTTCCAGTGGTTCCACTCCACAGCCTACATGATGGACGACGAGGTGGGCAGCCTGGTGGAGAAGCTCAAGCCCCAGTTTGTCACCAAGTGGCTGAAGACTGTGTGTGAAGTGCGCTTTGATGTCATGGTCATGTGCCTGCTGCCCAAACCAGCCGAGTTCGCCAGGGTAAGGATTGTTCTGTATGGTTAGTTGGTTGTGTCATTCAACAATATTATCATAGTTACAGATGGAAAGCTATATTGAAAATGATTAGTTAGAAATTAGGTCCACTAATTAGCCATATTATCCATATAGCTGATAACAGTGTAGGTAAAGCAGCCAAAAATTTTACTCAAGTAAGAGTAGAACCACTTCAAAATAATATTATTCAATTAGGAGTACAAAGAGTAGAGCCACTTCAAAATAATATTACTCAAGTAGAAGTACAAAGCAGTGGTTAAGTAAGAGTAAAAAGGTTTTTGAGAGCACTATTACTTAACATATCATCTTTAAATAATGCAGAAAATCTGGATTAAATAATCATCACTAAATAATGCAAAATTCAAAAGACAGACACAAGACCTCTGACCTGCTTTGAATGTTGGATGAATTGGGCTGTTCTCATAATGAAAGATGTTGACATTTTTTGTGGAGTGTGTTTTAAATACTGGATCGGTTTACCATGTTGACCTTGTGTCTAGGTGGGAGGATACTGGGACAAGTCCTGCAGCGCAGTGACTCAGCTGAAGGAGGGACTGAACAGGATCCTGTGTCTGATTCCTTATAATGTCATCAGCCAACCATTGTGGGAGTGCTTTATGCCCGAGTGGCTGGAGGCCATCCGAACAGAGGTGCCAGACAATCAGCTGAAAGAGTTTCGGGAAGTGCTCAGGTACTTTCTCCACAATAATAAAAGCAGGATTAAAATGGGACAATTCAACAATATATTTTTCACAGCAGCGTAATCAAGATTGTGTTGTCACACCTTAAATTGAAACTAAACACTAAATCCACTTTTCTTGCTACTAAAGTGGTACATCAACTTTTTAGACCTTTTAACAATCTTGTAGTTTTTCTTCTACTCACAATCTTGAAGTTGTATTTATAATGATTTGTGCATGTTTGCGCAATTACTAATCTCTTAAAAATACCATATTGCCAGTTAACCCCCATTTTCACTGCCATTGGCATACACCCACTGCTTGTGTAATAATAAAGTGGAAATTAAAACATTTTTATAAAATGCTTGAGTTGGTGTTCAATCAAAATGAAACCGACACTACAGTGTGTTGGATGTTTTCAGCAGTAACAGCAGTGATCCAGCAAGGACTTTATCCAAGCCTCTTCTATTTACTCTTAACAAATAGTTTTGGCTAATGTAACTTGGAACTGTGCAGTTGTGAGTTCGTTGTGATAACCAATACTGGATCTGACTGCTTTTGGTATGTTTGGAGATTTTGTTTGGAATATGAATAGTTTCTTTATCTGGTAATTCGATACTTTAATCATATTACTAACTTTACTATTTCTAACTAACTATAACTAATTACAAACTAACTAATTCATTTTTTTTAAAGAACTTTCCCAACACTGTGTAATTCTATGGAGTAACTGTCTTTTTATTCCATTGCATTGTACCATATTGTCAGTCTGCTGCTAACCAATTGAAATGCTCTAATTAAATCAGTAACAGTAATTAGTTAGAAATGGGTCAATTTATTTTGCTTGTTAAAATAAGATCCATGGGCCTATCAGTACAAATCTAAACATTTTCTATACTTCTTCCTTGTAGTAAAATGTTTGATATTGAGTTGTGCCCGCTGCCTTTCTCCATGGAGGAGATGTTTGGCTTCATCAGCTGCAGATTCTCGGGATACCCAGCGTCAGTGCAGGAGCAGGCTCTTCTGTGGCTGCATGTAAGCTCTACACTATCATCCTCACACGCATAGCCTTGTCTGCCCCCACCCTGTTGGTCTCTGTCTGTCTCTGTCTGTCCCTGTGTGTCCCTGTCCCTGTCGAGCCTGTTTCTGTACATTCCTGTCTGTCCCTTTCTGACCCTGTTTGGCTCTGTCTGTCCCTGCCCCATGGTTTTGTCCACAGGGCCTGAATGAAACAGCTTGTCTCAGGTGTGAATATGGATCTGGGTCAGTGATAAAGACAGGGAGGAGCCATATTATCTTTCAGCTCATTTACACTTACAGTTGGATCAGTCTCAAGTTATCAAAAGTGTGGCACCTGGAATTCCTAGCAGTCTCCCATCCAAGTACTAGCCAGGCCCAGCCCTCCTTAGCTTCTGAGATCTGACAAGATCAGGCTTTGATAAGCCAGTATAGGGTCTAACATACCAGCACAACCATATTCATAACAAACTTTAAACTATATGAACCCACTCTATTAAAGGGGGTGTAAAGGACAAATACTTCTATATACAATAAACAGCATATTCCTACCCCATGTAATAAAAATAAAATACCTAATACATATGTGTCTCTTCTCTGCAGGTTTTGTCGGAGCTGGATATTGTGGTCCCTCTTCAGCTTCTCATTGGGATGTTCTCAGATGGTGTCAACTCTTTGAAGGAGCTGGCCAATCAGAGGAAGGCACGTGCTGATCTGTCTGGCAACACTGGGGCTCGCCGGGTGAGCCAGAGTTACTGTCCTGAAAGGGCAACGTCAGTTCAATTTTAAGCACCTGTCCAACAGAAGACACAGTCTGGGTGTCTATGTTAAGCATAGTCAATTAACATATTTTTTACTGAGTATAAGAATTATTATAATCTGGGATTTCAGCTTTCTGTTACATGGTGCAATTTTGAGCACAGTTGACCATTCAAAAGATTTAGTTTTGAGTTGTCAGATTGTAGAATGGGATTTTGTTACACTAAAGAGCACTAGCCAGTACTGATTATAATGTTAGGCTATATGTTATTTGTAAAAAAATATTAGAATAATTGTACCTGCTCCAATCCTAATTAAACACTACACTTAATGTTGCCATGTCATCAGAAACCCAGCCTAATTTCTCTCTTTGACTTTGCTTCTATTTTGACAATTTGCTCAGATGTACTGTAAGTTGCTATGGTAACTGGCAGGGTCTAAAAATAACTCTTTTAAGGGGATTAATTGAACTTGACTGTGATAGCTTTATCACTGAAAATAAGGTGACCGCATATACGTCTTTGTTCAAATGGGATAACTGCCAAAACAGGACATGCTCTTGACTGATCTTGTTCATTGGATGTCATAACATTATAATGTGCATATGGTTGAAAACTGAGGTTGAGGGCAGCTTGGAATTCTTACATTTTGGACTAGTTTTAAGGATATCGGATGGAGGGGCCAATGGTACTGATTATCAGTCACACTTCTGCCCCCAAGGCAGCTGCTGCTTCCGCTTAAAAAAAATGAACCAGTGTAGACAGCAGTCCAGAGCCCTGCACCGAGAAGCAGAGTCATGAAAAATACTACACACGAATAACAACTCTGTGGACCAATAGGGAGAGCTGTCCCCACAGCTGTGTGAGAAGGTGCAGGACCACCAGGTCTCCCAAGAAAATCTACTCAGACAGTGAGGAGTTAACAGAGCTACAGAGGGAGAAAAAGGAGATATTTAAAATTCAACAAGCTCAGTGTCAACACTTAGAACATGTCTGTAATGAGCTCAAAGGAGCAGATGGGCAAAATGGCAAAAAAAAAAAAAAGACAGATTCAAACATTGTCCTAACACCACAAACATGAAAAAACAGATCAATCAGATCACCGCTCTCCAACAGAGCCTGAAGGAAGAACATGGAGGAGAAGAGTCTGGTGACCCAACTACGGAGCACCCTTTATGAAAAAGATAAGGTCATAGTCCAGCAGCTCAGATGAATCTGGACTACCAGAAGAGAGGCAGAAGCTGTCAACTTAAGTGTCTACTCTAACATCTGCCCTGACTGAGCAGAGGACCACCATTACAGAGGCTAACTATCAAATGAAGATACTGATGAAAGAGAGACAGGAGCTGAAGGATCAAATGTCTTCTTCAATATCTGCCCTGACAGAGCAGCAGAGCACCATTAGCGAGGCTAAGGTCAAACGGGAGAAGCAGGAGAATAAAAACCAAGAAGAACCAAGCTTCTACTCTCACATCTGCCTGACAGAGCAGAAGAGGGTTGGAGGGTTGGCTCAACTCAGCTTTGTCCTTAGCAAAAAGAAACAGGGTCCTGAAGTCTTCCGCTTCAGAATGACAGAACAAGAGAAGACTATCCAGGAGCACAAGGCCAAGACAAAAACTTTAAACCAGGATATCCCGACTTAGAGAGCAACGTTTCAGATTATCACTGAAAACTGCCACACTGCTTATGCCTCTGCTCTGGCTCAAACCAAGAACACCAAGCAAGAGATGGAGAACCTCAAGAACATCCACGTTGAACAGTTAAGGACTGTACAGAGAGCTGAGGAGCAGAAGAGGTTGGTTCTGGTGCAGAAGATTCAGGAGCTTTCTTAGACTCTAACCTCCACAGAGGAGACCATCCCTCCTCTGAAGCAAGGGAACACCATGCTGGAAACCATCAATATATGAAGGTGTGAATATAGCCAAACATTTGGCAGTGCCACAGCTTGGTTTCCTTGGTCATAAGCTTGATTTCTTTGGTGCACTATGTGAGTACATTCCATTGTCATGAAAATGAAGTTGCCATGTTGAGCTGAGTGGTCTGGCATTTTGTATCCAGTAATTACTGGGAACTAAGTGTGAATGGTCTCTGTGTTATTTCCTGTAATTTCTAACTTTCCTGTCCTGGACTTTCTTCACAAAATGATGGAAAACATTATCCCATTATCCCAAGTATTAATTACAAAAACGTGGTTTGTGCACTTTAACCCCGGTCCTCCATGAGAGATTTTCTAGACCATAATTTTATATTTTTTTGCAGGTGAGTGTCGTGTCTGATCCAGGTCGCCGTGGGCAACACAACATGCTGAGCCCATTTCCCAGTCCGTTCAGGAGTCCGTTCAGGAGCCCCCTGCGCTGTAGCCCCTTCAAAAACCTGGGTCACGCCACTGCCAACTGCGCCCTGGATCTGGACTGTGATGATGACGATATGAACCTGGGCTGCTTCATCCTCATGTTTGACCTCATTTTGAAGCAGGTGGGTACTGATATCATGTACTCTTTAACAGGCATGACTACTCGGTTACATTTCATTTGAGTTTGAAGATCTTTACTTCTACTCGGGTTTTGGTTACTTACTCTTCCAAATGTGAGTAAATCTTTATGTTAACCTTATTAAATAATATAATAACATTTCTACTTCTTACACCTGATCTTCAGATTTGTATTTGTGATTTGTATTCTGTTGGTCCTATGGAAACAACAGAATCTGTACATTATTGTCCAACTGAATTAACTTAAAACTTAAAAGTCAGATTTCAGATACATTTTTGTAGAAGTAGTAGTAGTTTCTCTAAATATTTTTTAATCTTACTTGATACTTTATACTTCTACTTGAGTAAATATATTTTAAAATAACGTTACTCTTACTTACATATAGATTTTTGCTACTTTACCCACCTTTGCCCTTTATTAGATATGATGTTTAATATTATGTATTTTTGAAAATATCTTAGTGTCACAAACAACAATGTTATAAGAAACCTAACTGAGGTGTCCATGCTAAATGTAAAACAAGAGACACTGGAGAATTTTCCATGTGTGTACGATCTTGTGGCAATTGTATCTCGCTAGACTAGTCCCATCCCTAGTTATTTCGCAATATTTAGTTTCTTGAGTGCTGATATTGGCCGACTATAATTATATTTTTGGTGCTTGACGTAAGGGAAACTGTTTTACATAATCCTCTGGCCTGACATTCTTGTAGCCTGCGCAGAGGTGGGATTTGGAGCTTTGCGTGCTGTGTTCTATTTTGTGTGCCCCCGCTTGTTATGCCCATGTCCCCTGCTGTCCCAGATGGAGCTCCAGGATGATGGTGTGATGCTGGGTCTAGACAGCAGCCTGGGGAAGGATATCGTGGGCATCATCAACAACGTATTCCAGGCCCCGTGGGGTGGATCCCACACCTGCCAGAAGGATGAGAAGGCCCTGGAGTGCAGCCTGTGCCAATCCAGCATCCTGTGTTACCAGCTGGGCTGTGAGCTCCTGGAGAGGCTGACCCCCCGGGAGGAGATACGCCTGGTGGTGAGGCACAGCACGGAGTTTACTGCATCAAGTACAGCACGTTGCCCAGGAAATTTAGAGTGCATTCTTCTCCACAAAGGCAAAGTCACTCCCCTAATTTAAAGTGGAAAACATTACTAATAAATATATATAACTTGATACTTCCTCTTAATGTTTATAGTACATGCCTAAGAGGAGGTATTACATTTTTAAAGGGTATTAAAAAACAAAGTTAGATCGCCATGTTATCGTTTGTTGGTTTGAAAATTAGTTTCTGTTTCATTTTTGATGCTTCGTCACTCTGTCTCTTGCTGTGTTGTGAGGGGAGGGCTGTGTGGTGGGAGCATGGAGAGAGCAGCAGAACTAACTGGTTATGTGGGCTGAGGCTTACACAGGGGGCGTGGTGGGCGTCTTGTACATCTAGCCGAAAAGAAGATTCAAATAGTGCCCATGAGAGACTGCAAAATCACTCAAACATGCTCTAATGATTCAGAAAACCACTTCAGGCATGTTTTTGATGAGGGAACAACCTTATAACATGGTAGAAAGAAAAAGTTGATTGAGTTTTTAATCAAAGATCTGGAACAACAACAAGAATTATGGTTACAATGTTGGACTGGCATCAGTTTCTGCCCCGTTATAAAGTCTCTTAACAGCAGAAGGGGTAGAGCGAGGGGTTGTCTCCATGGTGGCATTAAATAACAAAAAAATAGCCTTGTTACACATTCATTTTTGACTCTTCAAATGGTGATTCTGTTTTTTTTTGTAATTGAGAAAACACATATTTCTGTCTTCTTTGGAAATAATATTCAAAAACCATGTCACTGTATAAAATAAACACAGGATTGGATCTTGTTTATTTTCTTCCAGGAGCCCACAGACAGCCTGGAGGAGACCTTGGTCCTGCCTCAGCCTCCAGATTTCTCCCTGGGGACAGAGACGGAGGAGACTGAGGAGGGAGACAACCCCAGTGGCACCAACGCTGACAACCCCAGCAACCAGTCTCCTGACAATCCACGTATGAATGAATCCACTGCTGTACTTGTATCATTAAATTTGAAGTATTTTTAATATGTTGGTTTTTTTTGTCGCTTTTTAGCACTGAGAAACAATTTGGATGTGAAATTCTCTTACCAACAACTCCCAGTGTCCTTGAAGCTTATTTACACTGTCCTGCAGGTATTTGATTTGACTGGTCATACAATGGATTTAAAAGGACAGTATGTTGGTTGCTCGATGTACTATAATGCCTAATGCCTATGCCTGTAGCTACTAGTGTTGTTGGTTGTCGATTTTTATATAAGGAATAGACCTGATACTCAATACTCATTCTGATACCGCAATGAAAATATAAAACACTCTTCCTTTAGCCAATAGGTATATAGGCATATAGTAGTCTATGTGCTCTTATACTTGTTCTAATACAATTCAAGATCATCCTAAAGCTATTCAGGAAAGGTACATTTCTGTCCTTTTGTCCAGCAAATGAGTATGTAGTTTTGGTATGAGTACTTGTTTAGGTATGGATTAATATCTGAGTTTCTATTTTCTTTTGACAACAGTAATACTTGTATGACTAAGTTAAATGGACAGGAAAAGCCATACATACATTTTAAACTACAACTATTATATGCCAAATAAACACATTTTGTAATTATTAGTAAGTGAAAAGTTAATTTGTTGCTATAGATTTAAGATATGGACATTGGCAAATATCAGTTATCAAACCCCAACAGCAAAACAAGTATCCAATATCATGATTAAGTTTCTTGTTATTGGCAACACATTGAGAGTTTTTCCCTTTCAAAAATATAATATTGTGTTTCACAATTGCAGTAGTCCTAATTTCTTATATTTCTGAGACCCATGGATTGGCTGAAAAAAGAGCATATTGTACCTTAATAACATTAATAAAGATCTTTAACAGGACAATTTATTCGGCTTTGTTAATGTGCTTAGGAAATGTCCAAATTTGAAGAACCGGACATTCTGTTTAACATGCTGAACTGCCTGAAGATCTTGTGTCTCCATGGAGAGTGCCTGTACCTGGCTCGGAAGGATCACCCACAGTTCTTAGCCTATATCCAGGAGAAGATGCTCATCCCCTGGTCTGTATCAACAACCTGAAACATCATGCACTCATACACTATAACATCAAGTATGTTGTTTATTCAAAAACATGTCACTACTCTTTCTTTTTTAGCCTGTGGTCCATGTTGAAGTCAGAGTTTTGCCAGCTGGCTTCTCTGGCAGTTCCTCAGCTCCTGCATGCCCTGTCTCTGTCCCATGGGGCCGACATCTTCTGGAAGCTCATCAACACCAACTTTAACCACCAAGACTGGAAGATCAGATTTGAAGCCGGTGAGGAAATATGCAAAATACACACAACTGTTCATTAGTTACGCTTGTCATACTTTTTCTTTCTGCAAAGTATGCTTTCTGTTCTACTAGTAAATGATTGACATCCATATTTCCTAATTTGTTGCCAACAACATGTGATGATGTGATACTCAAAATAGGGGGGCAGGTTTTCACTACTGATCACATTGTACTTTTATTACAAATATCCAAATGATAACACCACAAATGTTGATCCTGCTTAATTATCTGAGTGACTAGACCCAAGAACTTTTACAAAAAAAAATTGAAATCTAAAATTCATTTTAGCTAATCCCCATATGTATTTATGTATTAAATATTATTGACCTATAGAATGCTGTGATCATGTGTTATCTGAAAAGAGTGTGAAATATATCGATATTAGCTTTAGTATTGATTAGTATCAGATTTTCAATACTTTTGACAACCCTATCTGAAACCCAGCAATATGTCTGATAAATTGCATTTGAATGGTCAGAGTTGCATGCTCCTAAGAATATGGTGTAGATGCAGCATCTTCAGGTCAGACATAAAGCAGCTTGAAACTATGGCAAATAAATAAAGCATAGATTGCCTCAGAAAATCTGTATTTATAAAATCTTGACTGAAATCTTCAATCTTCCTCGAAATCTACAAATTTTCCATTTTATTTAGGGCAGAAAAATACTGGGAAAGCTTTGATTTTCTAACCTAACTAAAGAACTAAACTCTTAGACTGACACCTAGTGGCCAACACAGGAGATACTTTGCATTTATTATTTACAAAACCTTTAATATTCAAAAATGGAGACTTTATAATTGGATATAAAGAACTCTTGACTTCTTGACTTCTATTTTTACTTATGTCACTATGCTATTTCAAGCCAAAACATTTACTATTTAGAAGAACCAAGAAAGATGACACTAAAATAAGTACTGGAATTCTATATAAAGAAGACATATTGTGCTTATGTATAGTTATAATCTATGACACCGATGGAAATGTTATAATTTGGACATTTTAAATCGCAATATTGATCTAAAACAACTTCATAAAATAAACATGTAAACATGAAAACTGTGGTGCCCAATTGGAGCTGTTAAAATAATCACAACAAAAAGCCACGCAGCTGTTAGCCCCTCCTATGGATAGCTGCACGTCATGCTAGCGAGTAGTGGATTGTTTTTTCCATTAGTAGCAAACTGATTACACAGGACTGCCAAATTCTATGTGTATCACAGAAATATGAAAATAAGTACAGGGCAGTGGATGGGTACTGGTGGCGGTGAAAACAGGTTGACTGGAGCAATGATGTATTGAATACAGTATAAAAGAGTATAAAGATTACTCAAACATGCATGAATTACTTTAAATACAACTCTGAGAAGGAAAATGAGAAGGGAAACGTTGATTTTGTATAATATGTCCACTTTTACAGTTTTATTTTACTGTTCATTTCTAAATCTGGCTGATCTAACAAATATTTATCTAAGTACCTTCTGTGGTGTTGACGTTGTTGCTCATAATTGCTTTGCCTGTCCTTTCCTCTTCCAGTGGAGAAGGTGGCAGTGCTGTGTCGCTTCCTGGACATTGGTGCCGTCACAAAGAACCATCTGCTCAAGTATTCCCTGGCTCACGCCTTCTGCTGTTTCCTGGCATCAGTGGAGGACGTCAACCCCTCTGTAGCCACGCGAGCTCGCCTCCTCCTGGATACCATCAAGAGGCCAGCCCTACAGGTCAAAATACTACAAATGCACATTGTAATAGCAAGTAATAGGAAGATTTTAATATTTATACAGGTTAGAGCAGTGGTTCTCAAACTTTTCACACCATCTGAGATTTGACTTTCCAAGTACCACCAGATAAATTAGGGCTTAACATGGTCTAAAACTTTACTAATCTAAAAAGAGGGCAGGTGAAATACTATAAATATAATAATATACTTTATAATAATGAATAGTAGGATGTGGATGTTTATCTGGATTAAAGAACTAAGGAGGGAATAGTCGATTTTTTTAAACAAAAATATCTTCAAAGAGTCAAGGCAAAAGTCAGTGGTGAAGAAGAGTAGGAGGAGAGCCTGAGGGGGGCAAGGATTCTGCCACTGTGGTGAAGCACATCACTGAAATAGCAAAAAGAAGTAGAGGAGAGTGCATGTGCATAAAGAGCTTGAGGTGACTGGAAAACAAAACTAGGATTAAGCATGGACTAAACCAGGACAAAAACAAAGGTTCATATCAGGCCAAGTCTAATTTGCATCCTCTTCTATAACTGTAATGATCACTTTGTTACAATAGCTCAATAATACTAGAAAAGTCACTTGTAAAATTCATAAACTAATGCAATATAACTGAGTGGCATAGCATAGTCCTTCTGAATTCATTGTTAATTTCATTCTGCCGTATCTGTATTTCTTCAGGGCTTGTGCCTGTGCATGGATTTCCAGTTTGACACAGTTGTGAGAGATCGGCCCATTATCCTGAGCAAGCTGCTGCTGCTACACTTCCTGAAAAAAGATATTCCCGCTCTGAGCTGGGAGTTCTTTGTCAACCGCTTCGAAACCTTGTCTCTAGAGGCACAGCTACACTTGGACTGCAACAAGGAGTTCCCCTTTCCTACCAGTAAATCTGCACCTTCTTTAGACTGTCAGTGTATTCGGAACAATTGGTTGGGTTCAGACTATGTCACAACTTTCTAAACTTACCATAGTTTGAAATTGAGCTAGAGAGAGGTGGTTGAAAATTCCAAGGTAGACTTACTTAGACTTAGTCAAATATTATTGAGCCAAAAGGAAAATGAATTGGACATAGTAGCTCACACATCACAATATATTGTAATAACAAAGAGAAAAATATAAATGGTAATAAATTCTAAATAAGTAGCAATAAGTAGAGTAAGTAGAATTTGTCTATTAACTGCAGATGCTTAGACCTAGTTCATGGTTGAGATTTTTGTAATTACTGGGTCATGTACTCCAACATCTTCTCTGTCTCATTATAGTTTAAAAAAGTGCTCAATCCCATAGAACCAATCTAAAGTATGATATAAAACCTCAACATATGTGCAGAAACAGTAAATATTCCACATCATTATATTGGCTCCTACACTCCATTAGTATTGTCACAATACAAAAATTATACACTCAGTGAACATTAAGCTGCAATAAACAATAAGTTGCAATACAGAAATATCAGTAAAAACACTTAAGTACTTAGTTTGCATCTATAATGAGTAATAGAGGTTATTAATTCCACCTTCTACAGCTCAAATCTTATCATATAAACAAAAAATAACTAACAATTTCAAACGAAGAAAAATAACCCACAATAAATATTGACCCCCCAAGTTATTGTTGTCAGTCATGTATTAATAAATCGATAAAGTAATTATCGTGACCTAATACTAAGGAATAGACTTGACACTCAATATGATATCACAATGATAATTAAAAAAATAGTATTTATTCAGACAATAAAATGTGTAACATTAAATTATATTACTTTAATATTGTCATGTGGCCTAATATCTGTGTAATCTCTCAGTCGTCCAGGTGGCCATGTGTGTATACTAGTCTATGAGCTCTTATACTTGTTCTGACACAGCTCAAGATCATTTGTAAAATATTCAGGAAAGGCTCATTTCTGTCTTGTCACGTGGGACTTTTTAATTTCTATTCTTGCTCAAATGAGTATGTAGTTTCAATACTAGTTTTAGTTTTGATTAATATCTGGTTTTAGATACTTTGACAGCCCTATACTCCATCTAAATTTGTTACATCAAACTCTAAAATGTTTTGAATGCAGCGTATTATTTATATTTCTTGCTTTCAATAGCCATCACAGCTGTACGTACCAATGTGGCCAATCTGAGCGATGCAGCCATGTGGAAGATCAAGAGGGCCCGCTTTGCCCGCAATCGCCAGGAGGGGGTGCGCTCTCTGCGGGACAGTGTGAAGGGGACCCCACAGACTGACACAGCAGACTCCAAACGAGCCTTCTCTTTGCCTGAGTGTCTGGGCAACAAGCTGTGTGAGTACACTTATATTTGTGCACTTGTTCATTCAAAGTTCCTGTATACTGACTCTTGTGAGCTTTTAGCCATATTAGAATGTTGTTACCTCATCAAAAACATACCCAGAGATTGTGTTTTCTTTCATTCACACATGTTTGAGTTATTCTGCATTATTAGGCTGTCTACATCTCAAAAGCTCAAAATGCTCAGTGCCTCAGTAATTTTAAACTAACTGTAACTGAAGCAACAGATTAAGTTGTTGCCTTAAAAAAAAGAAAATAGCTGTAACTTCACAGTTAGGCAGTTCCAGGGGCTAGTCAGTCACATTGTATTGTTTGTAGTGATTTAAAAACACAGTGGATTATGATTTAATTACAAGTGTTTTCAGAAGAACACAGCTTAAATATGCAGGGTGAATGAAACAAAAAAACACCAGGTTTATTTCTGATAACATTTTAACAAAGCAAAAATTTGCACAATAAGCTTTTTAAACAATGACACTAATTCATTTGTTAATTCATAATTTGGCTTGATTAAATACATTAAAAACATTTTAGTCTGTGCAAGTTGCCACTTTTTAGCTTACAACATCATCTTATTTGTTTTAAAGGACACATTTGTTGTTTCAGTTTTAAAGTTGTATTATATGATTTGTTCTAACTAACAGACATCAGACATCAGACACATCATTACCATTCCATTCCAACATTTTTCTAAATGTGACTCTTCATATGGTTATAGCTCTAGGACTTACGAGGCAAGAACTCTCTGCTCCAACACTGGGAGATATGATAGATGTCCTGCCAGGTAAATAAAACACAGTTATATTAGATGTATTCTAAACACATAGATTAGTTTAACAAATATCCTGAGCATCCAGGACATCATAATATGTAGTCAAGGTTACAGTTTGGGACAAAGAAGAGGAAAACATTACTGATTCTTTATGCATTGTATTAGTGTTTAACTTGGGTTATACACAAATTTTAACTAATTACAATTATAAAACAAGAAGTTGGTTCTTTCCTATTTATGTTTCCTAAAACACAAAACACAACCCTGTACCTCATATTAAGAAGCCCTGCTTTATGGCTCCCTCTCCTGCCTATGCTCAGACTTGCCCTAGCAGTGTCTGCGGTTACATATGCTCAAAATCAGATTATCTGATTTTTTTGAGTTATAAGACTACAAAAATGAACTACTACTAAATCTACAACTAAATCATCTCATTTGTTTCTGATCATGGTCAGTCTGATGACTAACATCAAATTGTGTGGTTTACATGTTGTTTAAATAATCTCAAATGTCCTGAAATCAGATCATAATCAGATTTTGATGTGCATGTGAATGCAGCCAGTGTAGCCTTGACGCATAAGCTGTATTTCCAGGCCAAAGCCCCTCTCCTGAAGATGACAGCATCATCAAAGACCTACTCCCAGAGGATGCAGGCATTGATCACCAGACGGTGCACCAGCTCATCATGGTGCTCATGAAGTTCATGGCCAAGGACCAGAGCAGTGCTGAGGCTGACCTGGGCAGTGCCAAAGCCTTCAACACAGTCAAGCGTCACCTATATGTGCTCCTGGGGTATGACCAGCAGGAAGGTTGCTTCATGATTGCCCCTCAGAAGATGCGCACGTCCACCTGCTTCAATGCTTTTATCGCAGGCATAGCACAGGTACTGTCCATGACTTAAAATAAGTAATAATACTTATCAGGGAGGTCAGGATTTGGCCATTTTACCATGAATTAAGATTGTAGGAGCTATGTGTTTTCAATAATTATTTCCATGTAAGAACATTTAAAAAGTGGTGTAAAATTACACCACATTTTAAATTAAAAAACATGCAATATTTTTAATGCAAGGTGGTCACACAAAAAGCCAAAGTAAGGAAATCTATTAAACTCTAAATGCAAGTGAAAGATTTCACACATTATATTAATATTCATCTCACAAAAAAGTGTGACAAAGGGGCCTTACTTGATCATAAATATCTGACGAAAGCCAAGTAAAGAATTGACTTTTCCCTCAGGTGTTGGACTACAATATCACCCTGGGGAAGCAGCTGCTCCCCCTGGTGGTGCAGGTGTTGAAGTATTGCACATGTCCTCAACTCAGACACTACTTCCAGCAACCACCACGTTGTTCTCTGTGGGCTCTGAAGCCTCACATCAGGCAGATGTGGCTCAAAGCTCTGCTCGTCATACTTTACAAGGTACTGCATTTTCATTAAGTCAAATTGGTAGTTAAATGTTTCTATGT
>JACN01053895.1:0-14434 GCA_000787155.1 Scartelaos histophorus | reverse complement strand
TTGTGCTGCCTGCAGGGGGAGCGGGTGTGGCTGCGGGAGGATGAGCAGAACCTGCCCAGCACCGTGTCGTCCTGCGCTGGTGGAGTCGTCGTCTTCTCCACCGACTATGGACAGGTACCACGGCAACGCAATACACAATACACTATTTAATATTTGAATACATGAGTGGTCATACTTTTTTCATTAAAACTATGACGAAAAGGCCAATCAAAGGCAATATACAGCTGGTTAATACAATGATTAATTCAAATACATGTCTTTATAAAGGTTAGACAGAGCAAGCTGACCTTTGTTCATGTTTAGATCCTCAATAGGACACATAAGTCTAAGGGCCAAGCAAAAAACTAAACTGAGGGCTCCATTTGGCCCCCGGTGATATCTTGGACATGTCTCGCATACATTGTCTTATATTAATATTAACAACCATGAAAAATATAACACAACTCCAGTAGTAGTTTGGACTTGGGTATCAGTTCCATGATATTGGTTAAACAGATATCCTGATGGGACCTTTAGTTTGAAGTGGCGGCCGGTTTTCACCTGAAACTTCTCATACTTCTCATTTAATTTTAGTTCACACAAAGTTGTTCAGTAGTTATTTGAAGCATAAATAACAAAACACAATTGGCTCTATTCACGCTTAACATCACAAACCAGGAAGACATTTGGAAACATGCAATGACAACTATTGGTGGGCTCTGTTCGCAGTAGTAAATCTGACCAAAAATAAGAAAATGTCCCAGTTTTCTTTATCTCCATGTCATTGTCGCGTTCTGTTATGTTTGGCTAATCAACAGCTCCAACAGTACCTCAGTTCTCATCATTTCCACATTGAGGCACAACTCCGAGTGCACTGGGTACATACGATTAGAAGAGATGAAGCGCCAAATCGAAGATGATTCCAAACAGCACATACATATTCAGTCTTCATTTTACCGCTGACCACATTTACTTCAGTTGTTTTTATCACAGTCTGTAGGTGAGCCCCAACTGTGCCGGTAGTGTCATTGCATGTTTCCAAATGTGGTTCCTGGTTTGTGATGTAAACGTGAATAGAGTCAATTGGATTGCTTGTTTAAGGAAAAAAGTGCCATTTTCACTCCCTACATTCTTATCTGTTAATGTTGAGTAGAAATATTTAAAGTAAATTTATCAATATCTGTATCGGAACTGAAAATTCTGGATTGGTGGATGCTTAAACCAAACAAATACCAAGTCATAGCCCAAGTGAGTTTGAGTAAATGAGTGAAAATGCTCTGGTAAGTATTTTGAGATCGTGGTAATTAGTAAAATGCTGAGTTGAGTTAGTGTGAGAGGTAAAATGCGGATGTTGGTGGGTTTACTGTCACTGCAGGAGCTTAAACCCTTAAGTGGTCTTCTCATCATTTGGATCAGCTCTGGATGTGCAAATCCTCCATCTGTTTCTTCATTAGCCGATCAGTGAAACAAAACAACAAATGGACAATGCGCTGAGTTTACTATTTGGGTGAACACTATGTAACTTCTATGATGGGGGTGTCCGCTACTCGTTTTTCTCCATGGAGATGTTATTTCTTTGCCTGGAATGTTCCACACTAGAGTATTAAACATATCTCAGTTACGTTTGTTCCGTTTTAGGTGTTTTATAGCTCAAAAATACCTCAATAAACATGAATTCTTACCACGTGCAGGCTTGTTTCTCCATAGATCTGACCCTTAACTTCAACTTAAGCAAATTGAAATGCAAAATATATTACTCTGCTACAAAAAAAACCAAAACGTAAATAATGGTTCAGAATCATGGTAACCTCGCTAATTTGACTTAAACTTTAATGAAACAATGCTAACAAATTTGGTAACGTTATATAACCCTATATATAAAAAGCGATTTCAAAATCTCCTCATCACTACATTTCTGTCTGGTAAGAGCTGTGGTTTACGTGCTGGCCCTGAACGCCCCCTCTGTGCACTCAGGGTCCCTCAGGTCTCAGTAGATAAGTATGTCTTAATCCCACTGTAATCACTGGACAATACCAAGACATGAAGTACTGTAGTATCAGGAGTACTGGTTTAGGTGGCAAAACTATAACTTTACTATAGAATGACTCACATTTTCTGACTTGAAGGTTCAATTCTTAAAGGTGCATCGCGCAACTTTTCTCATGGAAAGTTCGGACTTGAAGGTTCAATTCTTAAAGGTGCAACTTTTCTCATGGAAAGTTCGTCACCTGCTTGTCTCCATGGAGATGTTATTGCTTTGCTTGTTTCCACAATATAATATTAAACACATTTGTCTAGCATTTATTCAGTAAGGAAAATTTCTGCTGCACAAAAATACAATATTTCTCTCTGTGAATAGGGCTGCCCCTCCACAGATCTGACCTGTAATGTAGCCTATAGTCGCCTGTATTCCTGGAACATTCTAGACAAAAGACCTTGTAATATTATCTTTTAGTATTGAAAACCTAACCCAAAGTATATATTTGGGTCTATATTTTGTTTCATTCACATATGTTTGAGCAATTCTGCATATTTATTTTTATTTTATTTTCCACTTCAGAACTAAAAAATTCCAGTCCCACTTCATGATGTCATCAGGTGGGAGCTCCTCTATAATATAAAACATACCCAGAGATGTGTTTTTCTTCATTCACACATGTTTAACACACAAACCCTGCCAATTTAAGCCAAATTCTTCTCTTTAACTGAAAACTCTCTGTCCCACTTTGTGATGTTGTGTGGTTGAAGTGCTCCTCTGCGTTTTTAAACTCCATACCCCTTCATTAGAATTGCCAATCTCAACTGAATAAAAGCTAAAAGGTAGAAGCTAACTTGAAAACGACCGATTTATTATATCAAAACAGAACATTTAGAGCTTTTTGGAGATGTAGACTGATAATAAAATAATATGCTTATTCAAAATAATAATAATAATAATACATCAGCGCTTTTTTGCCCTTTTTTTGACACTCAAAGATGCTTCACAAACGAATAGGAAACTCTAGGTATGTTTTTTGAGAAGGTAACAGCATTCTAACGTGGATTAAAGCTCACAAGAGTCAAATTGGTATAAAATTGGAGCTTTGATATGACAATTTAGCTTCTGTTGAGTATTGGGATGGTCCACTGAAGTCGAGCGCCGTGTGCCGTGGGTAGCAGATTTCCCCTTCTCCTGTTTCCACCTTCTGAGCTACACAGACGGACGCACAAAGGGTGAGGATGAATGGGACTTCACCGAGCACCTGCCGGCTCAGATGGAAGGCCTGATAAAGAGGAGCACCCAAGGGCGACGGAGTTTAGGCTCCACTTACCCGCTGATGTCACCAGGTGGACGGTTTCGCGCCCGCAGACATGAGGAGTGTGATGGGTTCATAATAGAGCAGTTCCCCTGTCAGTTTGTCTGTTTGACGGATGATTTTGTGCCGTGTATTTGTGTGGTTTTGTCACGATGCTAAAATATCACACTTTATTTCAATACTGAGGAATAGACTTGATACTTGATACTGATTCCGATACTTCAATGATAATGACACTTTCTTTAGACAATAGAATGTGATTTTTAACATTAAATCATAATACTTTATCCTATAGTTTTTGTGCTCTTATACTTATTCTTTATTTCTGTCTTGTCACTTTTTAGGGTCAATATTTGCTCAAAAGATTTTTCAATACTTTTGACAAGTCTTTTGGTGTAATTTAAAATATAAAATGAATAAAATATACTTTGAACATGAAATAAGGCATAAAAACATAATTGTATCCTAAATAATCTATATATCCAGCTCTTCTACAATCTCTATATTTAAAAATAAATAAATATAGTTATTTATATTTTAAAAATCCCCAAATAAACTTTAAGCTTTAAATTGCTTCAAATAGATTATAAGAGTTTAGAGATCATTTGACATATAACAGCAGTCACAATTTGATTAACTGCACAGTCTTAATACCATGACAATATTACAATATTGATCCAAAATCAATACCAATGACTAGGGGTGTGCAGAAATCGATATCGTGGGCTGGGATTTTTTGGTATATTTTACTAAATTATTTTGTTACAATGCTACAGTTCTGTTGCTATTCACTGTTTTAATAAGTGTTTCATATTCAATTTGCACAAGAAGTGGTTTAACAAAGACTTTTAGCATCACAGCCTTGATTTTTTTTTAAATCGAACTTTATAGAACTGATTTGAAATATATATTGTATCAAATCAAAAGTGCATTGCAGCGAGATATGGTATCATGGCCTGTGTATCAAGGTATGTATCGTATCGGAAAGTTCTTAATGATGCCCAGCAATACTAATGACTTTTGTATTAAAATACATCCAGACTCACTCAGCATCGTAATCTTAGCTTGAACTGATGTCAAAATGAAAGATATCTGCTTATAAATAAAAACTAACACAATGTATAATTAAAATAAAGGCAATCGGCAATCTAATGTAATCCTCCTGGTTAAAATTAACTTAATTTTGCTTTTAATAGTAACAAAAGAACCCATGATTTGCGTATTGAAATCTAAGACCTTGCTAATCCTTTCTTTACTTTGGACAATGAGCCACTTTGTATGTAGTTCAAACTAACCGGACCCGTCTCCATCTGCTCCCGTGTCACAGTGAATTACACTAGTCTGATCTCGATTCACTTTTGTCATCTGTTTAAGTACAAGAACAACACACCCACCCCTTATCCCCGCCCCCCCTCCTCACCCCCTCACTGTCCGGGGCCACTGTCACCGCTTCGCTTTGTCCCACACAGATTTAGTCGTGTTCGCATCTGTCGCCGTGCGGGCTTAGCGCTGCGGGCTTTTGTGCTTTAAAAGGATCGACCCTCCTCAGCTCCGCAAAGACACTGCATCAATTAGCGCGATAATGAGGTCAAAGCGACTGAGGCATGCTGGGAGGAGATTACAGCGGAAAACTTATATTAGGAATGCTTAAGTCAGCGCAAATATGGATATGGCTTGGTTCCAGTCAGCGACAGAGCGTGGATAAGCACACGTCTCTTTGTTTACAGTAAATATGGAGGAAACTAGTGTGACCGGCCTCTCTTTACATGATTAGTAATGTGAGACAAAAATAGGTCAGCTATAACTATTAAATCTGCTAATTGTTGTGTCTCATAGCATTGTATTCTATTATTTAGTCACTCCTAGTTAGTCTCAGCTGTCCTGTGACTGTCTTACAAAAGTGTCTTGCCTAAGGACACAACAGTAACCAATGCAATGCTGACAAAGATCTGAAAACATCTAATTGTTAGCAACTAAACATGTTTATGGACTGTTCATGATCAGTTTTCCAGTTTCAGGCCTATTATTTGCTGTCTTAATGTGTAATATGTCAGAGATTAGTTAGGAAACATAAAAAGGACTTGTATAGACCTGATTATGAAGTAAAAAACATCACATTTACCTTTTATCAGGACATGCACTGAGGAGAGAAGAAGTTTAAAGTAGATTAACATTTAACTTGGTTTGCCTTGTTAATAAAGATAATTTGGCAACTACATTGATCAGAAATGAAAATGTAATCACTTTGTTTTTAATGAAATAGCATTACAGTGTGTTCACAAGCTCTTTAGAGCCGTAAATTAATAAAATATCAATACATGAATTAAATGATCATAATAAAAGTGCACCACGTAACCTTTCTGATAAGGGGATGGAGAAGTTATTGCTTTGTTTGGAGATTTTTTTTCAGAATTAAATTATTTTGTAATCGGAATTAAAGACTAATATAATAAAAAATCATTTAAAAAAATCATTTAATTCTGAAAAAAAATAATTCCATTTTAAAAAGACTTCCTAATGAAAATGATTATTCAGAATTAAACTTAATTCCAAAGTAAGTGGGTGGTTTATTCCAATTTTAAAGCCAAATTAATTCATTCCTCGATCATGAAAACTTATTATTCTTCTTAAAAATAATTCTGGCTCCACCAATTTTCCCTTTTCCTCCTCAGCTCACAGACGTAAAGCGTGATGATAGAATTCTCCAGCTGCTGCGCAATTATCATTGGAATGAATGACAAAAAGTTTGGATCACGTTTGTGTCCGTGGAATAACGACAAAGCGAAATGACAGAAAAGCCGTTAGCAGCTGAAGTGCGTTTTCCTCCAGTTGACGTAAATATGCTAAATCTGCTAAAAAACACACATGGTAACTAGCGGGGTTATCTCTTATAAATTTAATTCCTGTCAACAAGCTGTAGGCCGCAGACAAACGGCTTCCACCTGAAATCCTTTAAACAGTGTAAAGGTGAAGCGTTCCGTCCTCAGACTGACAGAGGCTCTCGTGAATCAACGATGAGGGATGTTCAGAGTTATTTCTCCCCGAGTTTTGTCTGCAGGCTCTCCCCCTCCTGTTGAGAGATGCTAATGTGACAATCTGCTCCCAGTTAACCCTGTGACTGATCCCCCACGGGCCGCACGGCATCCTGGGAAGTGTCTGTTTGCACACAACCCTCTGCATTCTTCAGGACATGTTGTAGTCTTGCGGCGGTGTTTATTTTAAAGTGATATGATACAGTTATGGTAATGTTAGCCCAGGCTGGTCGTCTGCTCAAAGGGGCTTTCCTGCTAATGTAAACAGTAATGAGCAGGGAAGCTGGAGATATAAGCCTTGACATGAATTCCTGTTGTTGACAAGAATACTTTAAAAAATGTATTGTATGTGCAAAATTCCATGCTTAATTTTGATACTAGAAAGAAAAGCTGCAGTAATTTCCATGCTACAGTTATGATAAAAACGCTATTCTTTTGTCATTTTCAACACAAAATATTAGACGCACTTTATTTAATATTACTATGCGGTCTTGCACTTGGTCTATATAGGTCAAGATCACAAATAGTTCTTTTTAATATATAATCAAGTTAAACAAAACTAACTTGCTTATATTTTCATAATCAAGGATGTCGGAAAATATGCATAATCTCTTCTGTTTAGTGTGTTTTTCAAAAGTTGATTTCTGTAACTTTTCTCATCTATAGCTCAAAAATAACTATAAAAACAGGCATTCTTACTGAGCGGGGTCGCCTCTCCACAGATCTGATCTGTAACTCTGCCTGGTTTGGCTTACATGAAGATAGAAAGGTGTAATACAATACTTTGAAACATTCCAGACAAAGGAATAACATCTCCATGGGGAAAAGCGTTTAACGGACCCTAGAAAAGTTACTCAGTGAAGATATATATATTTTTTGTTTTTTTTTATCTTTTTACCGATTTTTTTTTTATCAATTTGTGCATTTTTTGACAATCATGTAATCCTATGCAGTAGTTCTAACACCTGCCCTGTGCCCCAGTCAACATTTTGTCCATTGTATAAGAGGACGTTTTAAGTATTGTTGTAACACGGTCTTAAAGTTTCCTATGACTTCCTGTGGACAGCCTAATGTAAAGTCTCTCTGCTCCACCTGCCATCTGTCTGAAACGTGAGATCTCAGGAGTTTTATCACCGCGCCAAAGAAAGTGAACAGCCGACAATGCACTTCCTCCAGTATGTCAACGTTTATTAGGACGAAGACCCCAGAACATGTGTTTTTGTATTTACACCACTCACTCCACTCAGTCATGGAACATTCAGCTTTAAATGTGTGTAATACTGATACTTTTCAATGTTGTCATGTACTTTAAGAGTTATTTTAGGGACTCAAATGTTAACTGTCCTTGAGCAAAAAAGGTAGTGTAATGGATAAGGTTTATATGGATTGAATCATCTATGTCTATGAGTATTTTTTCTTTTTGCTTATTTACTGCAGTGTTCTTGAAAATTCTTAACAAAAACACAGTGTTCTTAGAAAGTCCTTAAGAATGTATTTGGGTCAATGTCCTGACTAAGATTTTCTACACATAAGAGCCCAGTTCCCGTACAAATGCCCTACAAACCCCCTAAGAACAATGCACAGATTTCATATTCCTACACTGGCTATAAGAAAGTTTGCACTTCTTCACCAATGTCTATGAGCTTCAGACTTCAGACAACTGCTTGTTTCCATGGTTATGTCTTTGCTCTGCCTGTAAGGTTCAACAGTATGACACTGAACAGCACTACCCTGGTTTATGTCAACTGCTTGTTTCCATGGATATGTCTTTGCTCTGCCTGTAAGGTTCCACAGTATGACACTGAACAGCATTATCCAGGTTTATTTGATTACAGGTGGTTTTATAGCTCAAATAATACCTATAAAAACAGGCTTTCTGACTGTGAGCAGGGTTGCCTCTCCACAGATCTGATTTGTAACTTGGTCTGGTTTGGTTTACATCATGATAGAAAGGTTTAATGCCACACAGTGAAACATTCCAAACAAAGCAATAACATTTTCATGGAAAACAGCATTCGACAAACCCTCAACCAGAAAAGTTACACAGTGCTCCTTGGTCTCAGTTAAGGTCCAGGGCTCCTGAAAAACACTGCTGCAGGTTTGCTCTAAAACCCATTTTAACCATGTGTGTTCCCTGTGTGTGTTCAGGTGTACACGTACAAGCAGAATGCTCTGACCCGTCAGAAGGTGCAGCCGATGCATGTGAGCTCTGTTCGCTCTGTGGAGGACATGTCTGCTCTGGACGACCTGCACGATGGAGCCATCATGTACAACCTGTACCTGCGCTACCAGCAGCGCCTCATCTACGTAAGTCTCTCCATGTTTCTGCACTTTTACTCTTTTATGTGACACGGGCAAGAGATTTAAAAAGATGATTCAGATCATTTAATAACAGCATGACTCAGATCTGGGCATCTTAGCATCTGTCCCTTGGACTGTTTTAACCTCTCCTAAGCTTTTGATAATAATTCTTACAGAATAGTAATAGTTTTCCATAGTGTTTTATAAAAATTTGCTTAGGTGCATTTGTCACACCAATGATCACATTTATCTGGTCCTGAATTTGAATATGGTCCTGGCAGGAACACCATCTTACTTTATGGGCCACCATAAAACACAATGGTGCTTTATTTATTTACATGAACCATACTGTATGTAACCTCAATAACAAAAACTTCTGACACAGGACATAGTGTTGTAGTGACGTCTAAGATGTGTAGACTGTGAAAGTTTTAAGTTGTTTGGTTGTTTACTAGTTAAACCCCGTTAAACCCCGTTAAACCCTGTTAAACACTGTTGATCATTCTTGCTCCTTCACTTCCTATTCCTATATTTTGTTACCAGCAAGACAAACACATTCCTTCCTAGATAGCTTGTGAAAAATCAGGTGCAGTTTGAAAAGTGCACCGCTGTGTTCCCAGTTCATATTGTTCTGCCCTTTGACCTTGCAGCCATTTTGAAAGCCTTGAACCTGAGAGGTGGCTTCACAGCCGGCTGCTTCTAATAAACTCTGTACCCACAATGCAGGATAGATACCTGCAGGGATGTCCCATTAAATCTGCACATTCCACAACATCAGGAAGGACACGACCCACTCCTCTGCACCTTTTGGCTTTGAGATCTGAACTTTAGATGACATTTTGGACTTCCCATACATCTCTGTTGACTTTGGATGATTATCTTACAGAGGAATTTCATAAGATGTTTGCATGAATGGGGAGATGACCAAAAATGATATATTCTGGATAGGCTCCTTCCTGTAAACCACTGGAACATTCTTAAAACATATTTATTTTATTATATTTTATATATCGGCTTAATCTCAAATTCATCCAGGAGTGGTCCAAAATGACTTCTGTATCGCAGTCGAAATGTCTCAATTTAAAACCGTGTCCGATGTGGTATTCTACATGTATCTATATGGTGAATGTACATCAGTTACCATGGTGACACAATGCATATATTAGCAAACACTGCCAAAAACTTTTAAGAAGTCTGAAAACACAAGAAAAATACATAATCGATTTAAACAATACATTTTCATTGTTCATTGTTTTCACTGAATAACACTGGCCAAACTTGAGTAATAGAGCTTTAGACAGAGCAGTGCCTACAGTTAACAGTTAACATCACACCCCCAGTGAATGTTGATGACCTCAGCTCCAAAGTATTAATACAATGCCCAACTATTTTTCAGATGTTTTCATTGGTTTTGTTTTTAGACATTTGATTTATGTCCAAAATGTGAGTAGAACATTATAAATTTGACTGTGTAAAACTTTGTGTTGTTGGATTTTCCCAGAGCGTCATTTTCCCTCCTCTGCAAATTATCACTTAATTAACCTTCAATTATGTGAAATGACTGAATATTTGCTCAGGCGGTCAACGTGTCAAGGTTTGAACTGTTTCCATGTGTGTAACAAGAGCTAAATCAGTTCACTTCACAACCTCCTCGGGATCAAAGTATCTCGAAATGCACTGACGCCATGTTGTGCAAAAATGTTTCATAAGGGTGGTGCACTTTGTAACTTTTCTGGTGGAGAGTTTCACCACCCGCTTGTCGCCGTGAAGATGTTATTTCCTTGCCTGGAATGTTCCACAGTACGGTATTAAACATATCTGTTGTTTTTGTTCAATTACAGGTGTTTTATAGCTCAAAAATACCTTAAGAAATATGAATTCTTATCACGCACAGGCTTGCATCTCCATAGATCTGACTATCAACTTGGATCCATTGTGAGTTTATTTACCTTCTGTGCAGGTGTTTTATAGCTCAAAAATACCTGAAGAAATAGGAGTTCTTATCATGCACAGGCTCGCATCTCCATAGATCTGACTATTAACTTGTATCCATTGTGAGTTTATTTACATTCTGTGAAATAATCAAAGCAAAACAGTAATATCTCCATGGAAACAAGCAGGTGGAAAAGTTACACAGTGCACATTTAAGTTGCTGAACGCTTGTTGACCCAGTTTTGTCAACATGGGTTGGTTTAATAGGAGGAAATATCTCGCCAAAATTTTAAAACTGAGCAATTAAAGTTTTAACTATATTCATAAGTTTTGTTATGTTAGACTGTGTACATTTTTGAAATCCTTTTTGTTGGTTCATGTAAACTTTTTGAAGACACAAACAATTCGGTGAACAATTGACTGGCATCTTCAAGTTTAAAAGTTTTTTGGTTAAATGTGTCCACCATTTATTTGTAGATGTTAGATGTTTTGCTTGCCAGGAATATTCCACAGTGTGGCATTAGTCTTGTCTAGCCTCTAGCATTTGGATTATTGCGGTTCAGGGCTGAATATGCATAGGTTTTTTATGAGTAATAAAAAAACTAGTAATAAAATAAAAAAGAATAAATACAAGATAGATAAGTTTGATTGCATAGTCTATTGTGGAACATTCATGGCAAAACTATAGCATCTGCTGGTGTTGGACCAACAACCAAAAAGCTACGTAGTGAACCTAGGGTGACCGTTTTGAGCCCTGATTTATCCAAAACCATTGATTTGCCCCACTTTTATACAAGAAATGTCCTTATTTTGACCACTTTGATACCCACCATCCCCAAAAAGAAGAATATATTGTCATTTGTTTAGCTAAAATACAGAAAACTGAGCTTGAAAATGACCATAAGAAATAAAAAATGCACCGTCAGAAGTTTCTAAGATCATGATTGACCCACAAAATAAGTATGAAAGGCCAATTAGTTATAGTTACACTGCCTTTTCACAATTTTATTTTACCAACCTTCCCAACCAGGGTGTGTCCCAGCTTTAAACTTGGAAAATCTGGTCACTCTACTTTAAATAGAAGATTACTGCACATATGTTTCTCCATTTCACAGGCAGCTGCAAATTTATGTGTCTTGAAAATTGTTATTTAGTTAATAAATTCTCTCGCAATTGTTTACAGTCTGAGCTCAGCCACCTCACACAAATACCAGTTGTTTAGACTCCAAGTGCCGCTAGCCAACCACAGGAAGCCGCGAGTTGTTTGTATGTTAGCTTTGACGCTCTTTCTAAAGGCTGTGGTTTCAATGGCTGGACCTGATGCAGTCTGGGCACAGGTTTGAACATTAGGAAGAGGTCCAAAAAAAAGCCATTTATTCAGCCCCGAGACTACTTTGGTTCAGATTGATTTAAGACTTAAGCTAGCCTCCGGACTTCATAGACCCCGGTTGAAAAGGCATTATGCTGTTTGCCAAAAGAGCTCAATGGTAGCTAGCGTTCCTTGGTTAGCTTGCAAATTGGTGCACAAACAATACTAGAGTGTCCAACGTTTAAAAAGAAGTTACATGTTAAATCATTATAAATATACTGCGAACAGAAATTTGCGCGTTTGTGTGATGTTATTTTAGTTGGCACACGTTAGCTTGGCGTTGTTAGCTTGGCTCCGACTAGCTTACAGCCTCATGACTCAGACTTCGAGCTTCTGTTTTTCCATGCTTGTTTCACTGTCTTTCTCTGTCCAAGAAAGAAAGTCCAAAGATTCTATTTTCGTGAGTGACTGACCTAATTTGGAATGTGTTTTTGTTGTAAGTTTTCAATCCAAGGAAGGTGATTTGACATTTCATTCTGTTCGGTTAGGGAAAATAACACGAGAAAACTAGTTCAGTATCATAATAGGTATTAATCAGGACTAAGACAGGACCAACCCAGAACTTGAACCAAGCTCTGGATCTGGAACTCTGGATCAAACTATGGCCAAAATAGAACAAAACTAACCATCTATAGCTTGTGAAAAACAATGGTGCAGTGTTTGCTACCTGCTCGTCTCCATGGAGATGGAATGCTCTGTTTGGAATGTTCCACAGTAAAACTTTTAAAGGTCCACTAAACACCCTCCTGAAGCTTCGCCCTTAAAAATCGGAAAAATATTGGCCGTATTTTTGACCCAAATGGTAGATTTTTAACAAATCTGCACTAAAATCAGGGTCAGACTTTCAAAAAACAAAACAAAACTGGGACACCTCCATTTTTTTGATGGTTGGTAATAACAAAATTGTGAAACGAGTGCGTGATTATAGGAAATTGTTATGCACTTTTCACTAATCTGAATCGGTATAGTCACATTTTCTTTGTGTTTTGGGAATTTTTAAGCATCTTTTCAGTATTTTTGCCTAAACAAATGAGAGTTTATGTCTGTCTTTACTGTTAGCAGGGATCAAACCGGTCAAAAACTGGTTCACCTGGGACCTTTCTTGTATAAAACTGGGATAAATAAGTGGTTTTAGATAAATCTGTTTGGACAGGGGACACAGGGCTCAAAACTGGGACTGTCTCGGGTAAACAGGGACATCTGGTCACCTTATAAGGCCAGGGATTGGTATTCACTTCTATTTTAGACCCATTTACACAGCTAAACAGTAGGAAAAAAAAGTGAATTTGGTTTTTAGTTTAAGGTTTCTACTTGTTTACTTTAATATATGTGTTTTGGTGGGTTAAAAAAATCACCTGAACATTCATTCTCCATTCTATAAGTGGAGCTCACTTATAGAATGGAGAATGAATGTTCAGGTAATTTACAGATCTGACCTTGGTAACTTGTGTTGAGTTTGCCATATTGTCTCGTTCCAGATAGATACTTTGGAACACATTACTAGTGTACCATCTACTTGAAAAGTTACGCAGTGCACCTTTAAGATTTGTACCTAACATAACCACCCAATCACCAGGCTATTCCACTTGCATTTTTCTGCTAACATCACACTTATTTCTTTGTCCTGCTTTCACACAATGGCTAATTTTCACACAAAGCCCTCACAACTCTACTGACCCAGGTCCAAAACAAAGTAAGTGGGACACACATTCCCGTCTGGTCTGTGTTCTTATATAGACTAATGAGCACATCTAACCCAGCATTTTTCTACTGCACAACACAGAGCTGAGGGCATAAGGGGGGCTTTGTTTCTCTGCCTCTGCCTCAGACCTAACGCTTTAATCACATGTGAATGCTCCCGTGCGTATGGTCCGCATTATCCAATCAATCCATCACCGACCTGACCTCCACCGGTCCCTCCTACCGCCCCCGGAGTCAGCGCCCCAGACCCGGTCAGAGGAGTGGAATTTTTGGGTCACGGTATAAAACTAGCCAGAGAGTAGGTTGAAAGACATGTAAACGGATTGTAGAAGGTCAGCTAAAAATAACTGAAAATTTGTAACAAAATCCAAAATTTACCAGCTAGGTACAATAACTCAACATCTGAAAATGGGTTTTGTATTGCAGTCACAACCTCCAGACAGGTTCTACCAGTGGTTTTGGAGGATGGGTCAAAGGTAAGGCCCTCTGCATTTGACCCTTTCTTCAGTACTGCTGGGGAATACATCTCCATGACCCTGAGCTAGTCTTTATCAGAACTACCTTAGCTGGAAGATTTTTGGGTTGGTGCCTGGAGCAGACCCCACATGGAGAAACACGCATAGTCAACTCAGAAAGGCAAGGGTGACCGGGGAATTGAACCAGGAACCTTCACACTTCTAGCAGTGTACCTAAAAGTTAACTTGAAATGGTGAATTGTCAAATTTTTTGACTTTTGTATAAAGACCTCGATAGGTAGAGATGTTTGAGATCCTATAGGAGATTGCACCTGTAGACACTGGTGAAGAAGAAGAAGAAGAAGAAGA
>KN503053.1:0-13434 GCA_000787155.1 Scartelaos histophorus | reverse complement strand
GAATGCCCATAGGCCCTCATGTAATGGCTGACCACCACTTGTGCCCCTCATTCATAACAGTAGCCACATGGGACTTTTTCATGTCAGCCGGTCAAGGTAGAAAGTTTAAAAAGTCCTTATAATTGGTACAGTCATTACCAGTGTCCCTGTCTGCTGCTGTTATATATATCAGTGTGTATGTGTGTTAATGGGCACGTTAGCAGCTGCTTTTTGATGAGTGCCTGTTTACTGGACCTAATTAAGCAGAAAACGGCCACACATCTCCCTCCGCTAAAGCAGGACCTCCAACAGATGGCCCAAGGACCCCAGAGGCGTCCGACACTGCGCCCGATGTGGATGGACACTCAGCAGCCGGGCCAAAATGCTACCGCCAAATGAGAAGTAAAAGCAGGCCAGTGCTGCATCTATGTCCCAGTTGCAATATCATATACTAAAGTTAGTGAATCCTAATGTGTATTTTTTTAGTCTAGCCCTTGATCTGATGTTGCAGTCATCAAAGTATTAATTTCTAAAAGAGTTTACAAAATTAGCAGTTCAATTTTTGTTATCATAATTACACAGGCTACTGGTATGGTGCACTTCACCCATACTGCGTGAATGATATTTGGATATATATAGTACAAATACTAGTAAATGCAATAATTAAAATGGCAGAAATGTTATGGCACATGAATTACACATTTTCTATTTTCACCATTTAAAGGTGCACTATGTAACTTTTATGGTGGGATGCTGCTTGTGTCCATAGAAAAGTTATTTCTCTGCAGTAATGTTGCCTAGTATGGCACTGAACATTGCTTTTTTTTTAATTTGGTGTTTGTATTGCTAAAAGAATGCATTCTTGTGAGTGGGCTTGCTTCCCCACAGATCTGACTAGTAATTTCTATATGCTTAATATCACACTATGGAACATTTCATGGAGACAAAGAGGTGGTCTAAAAAAAGAGGTCCATTCTTTGACAGAAAAGATGTAATGCAACTTTAACAATCACTACAAAGGTGACCTGTAGTGATATATATAGTGGTTTTTGCTACTTCAGAATACATTTCTCAAGTATTTTGCTGCATAAAATACAGTGAATTTTGAAGCTATTTGGAGTAATGAGCAGATGATTACTGTCTAACCCCTGCTTTATGTAGATTTACAATGATCAACACTTGAGGGACTAGAGGCTGTCACAGTTCACCACATAGTGCATATTTCTGGGGGGGGGTAGTGGGTCTGAATGTCTGTTTTGTGTCCAGGATCATTCCTTCATTTCTTCGGGTTATTCCCCTCTTTAAGCCCTTCAGGATCTGACAGGTCTTGTGCAATGCCAAACTGCCCATTTGCCTGGAGGAGGAGGAGGAGCCCTGGGATATGTCCGGGCTTTGTTATTCTTCATATTGCTTTATCTGTCTGGGAGCTGACAGAGGTGCACCTGGGGGGACACTAACCGGATCACAGCAGCTCAGTGCACGCCGCCCGCACAAGACATCAGCACAAAGCTATGTAAAAGATGGAGACACAGGCAGAGTCATGTTCCAATGAGCTTCGAGGATCTATACGAAGATTTTAAGTCACCCAAGGACCCCTTTAAAGACTTTTAATTTCACTTCTAAAATCAAAATTAATCACCAATCATTTCTTTTACCATTATTTTTGTTGACCGATGTTTTAAGTATAATTTAGTGGTACCTCAGTTGGGTTATTTGCAAGTAGCTTGACAATTTTCTGCACGTAATTGTTGGGAAAGGAATGCTTGAGCTGTATATGCATCTAACAGGTCTATGGTTAACAACAGCAGATCCCCACTCTAGAGGGCAGTAAGAGACCATAAAGTAATATTCTAATAGCCTTTAATTTCCAGAGCACATGTTAAGTGCAGTGCATAGGAAGAATCAAATTTGTAAAGATGCTATTCACTGCCATAGGGCATTAACAAATTAATTATACTACTTTATTTTTTTCTCATGTGTAATATAATAAAATACAAATTTACATAATGTGATAAAAAGCATTCAAAACTACAAAAGCAAAACAGTGCATTTGGTGTTAGTCCGTCCAAATGGCCTTTATGAACAGCAATCCACACTTCACAGGTCAGTCCCTGTCATCACGGCCCGAGAGCAGACTGAGCAGATCTGGAAACCTGACTCTGCTATTTTTAACCAACAAGCAGGATTAGCTCTGGTATGATTACACTGCAAACACAGCCTTTGAGGCTCTACCCTTACTGACAATGTGCTATGGTTTCACACAATGTCCCTCGTTGGACATCATAAATCAATGTTTCAAACAAGGACAAGCTGCTGATACTGATGGGTGATCTGCAGTCCTGCTAGCACAGCGCCACGTACACAATTAAACATTAAAGGCCCATGAAGCAAATGGTTCATATGTCATTTTGAATGGAGAATAGATTACTGTACGGGTGTAAAACTTTGCCATTTGCAGCGATTGTTTGAATATTTTTAAAAATTGTTACAAAATATTTTGTAGATTGTACAACAGATGTTGGGGGATATAAACTGGCTCAAAAATGGTTGTAAAATGGTATTTTCTGCTGTCTTGCATAGGTTAATTAAACTAGTTGATTTTTATTTTTTAAGTTCATAGACCATTTAATCATGTATCAAAACCATAGACCATATCAAAACTCATCTGTTTTGTAGGTGTATTGACTCATGAAGATATATATTTTGCTGTGCTAACAATATTAAAAATAATTTCAGTGTTGCCATGGTATTACAAATGCTTTTATCGTAAACAAAAAACATTAAAAAAAACCATTGAGGCCATCAATGTCATAGCATTACTTATGCTAGCAGCTGCTAATTTGTTTAAAACTTCTTTTAGTGAAATAGCATCCTAATGCACCCCTGACCTTTATTTTCAAAGGTTTACTGTGCCATATCTGAATGTACAGTAGTCCATGCTTGCCCATAAGATCCAGACCAACTCCAGTAAAACTGTTATCAGCCACCGCAGAGAGATTGAGCGGTCCTCTGCTCTGCCTACAGAACACATTATGTGTCTTCATTTTAATGTTAGAAAACTCTGGTGAAATGTGTCTCCTTTGTGAGTATTCGTTTCACACACTGGCACTCTAGCTGTATCTGGTTAAAATGAATATGAAGGCTTCGATTAGTGCACTCAAATGGATGCAGTCCCTGCTGAGAATCTATTACAGATGCAAACATTAAAGCACAAAGGCAATCTTCATTTCATTTTATGAGCACAAATTGGGCAGAGTCAAGCAGAACAATAAAATTATGTCATATTTATTCACACACATGCACATTAGGCAGCCGCACAAGAGGCAAATAAGACTGATCTCATTTCCATGGATACACTTTAGATTATGTTGGGGCTTTCTTATTGAATAATGGATCGGAGCAGTCCTAAACTCTGATTGTGCATCTTTCTTTTATTTGATTTGATAAGTTGCCAGGCTAAATTTAGAATATTAGTAATCCAAAATCAAATATGGATAACCCTGTTACCTACTAGCAGAAGAAACAAGGACCGCATGCATCTGCTTGCATGAGCTAATATTAGTTTACTAGGAATGGTGTATCGTGAGGATGTTTGTAAGAATGAGTTTTCCTGTTGTTGTGTATTATGTTGTGTAACTGAGGCAAAAGTCATTATCTGCAGTTTAGTTTTCCTCAGCTCTCTCAAATATTTTATTTTCAACTGCTCAAGTAGGAGTAAAATATTCTTGATCTTAGATTTTTAGGTTTTCCAGCACGATTCTACTTCTGAACCATAGTGCAGAGTTTACTAACTGGGTAGGAAAGGCTGAGAGTTGTAAATGACCCTGTATATTATCAGAGTATAATTATTTTCAGTTACGTGCTTTCTGAGCTAATTGGGGGCTGTCTGCATCACCCTTTTTAGATCGCAAAAGCCATTAACAGTTATTGTATCCTGTGCTAAACTGTGTAGGAGGCACTGACACTTGTGGTATAAGATCTCTGCTAGTATGGCATTGTATCAAGTTGAAGGAAATCAAGACAGTGAGAAATATCTGTGTCCTGGATCTTGTTCTTTACAGGGGTAAACAAGGGCCAGTAGCTGTGGACAGGGCCGGTGTGTCTGGCACCCTGTCCCACCATACCAGGAGCATATTATGGGAGGAATCAGATGCACTTGCCCCCTCCCTTTCTCCCTCTCCCTCCCCACACACACACACACACACACACACACACACACACACACACACACACACACACTGCAGCAAAGGCAACACACTGACAGCTGGAATCTGAGTCAAAACTTTATACTGTGTGTATTTCAGACATGTTTAAAGGCCACAATGACAACATGCACAGCAAAATGTAATACTTGGGTCATCGAGCTATTGGTACTGATGGTCGAGTGGAGTTTAGCTGCTTTTCCTAACCAGTCCTGGATTTATCCATTTACAGATTATTACTAAATCTGTTAAATTTCATGTCATGTAGAAATTTCTCATTTTTTTGTTTGAAGTTTGCTACACCTTCTAGGGAAAATGTAAATTTTGCATTGAGTATTTTCATATTAGAAGTTGAAGCCCAACTTTGCTTCATTAGATTGAATCAATGTGCGTAAAGTTCAAGTAGTATGTATTTATATTTAGCCCACATGAGGTTAGATAGATAGATGGACTATCGATCCCCAGAGGTCAGGTAGGTGTAATGTGTAGGCATGACATAGCAATTATAGTCTGTACACAGATTTAGAACATAGTTGCATGGAGTAACAAAAAGTAGTGTGTAAAAAGTTAATTCAGAGTGCGTAAAAGTTGCGGTAATTTCAGATGAACTTGGCTAAGTCAGAAGGGCTTGTGTTTAGCAGAGGCTGCCTCAGCATTTGGGAGCCAGAGGTGATAAAGAGGCTCTACGCTGGTGTGACTTACATGAGCTCAGTACTTAGACAGGACATAAGCAGGAGCACAGAGATATACACTGGGGGATGACTCAAGGGGATTTACCACAAATAAACAGTTTATGGACATTTTAGCAAGTTTCACTCTGGGCTTTGTGACATACTCTGAACTATACTAGTATATGAAGTGTCACTGTTTATTATAGCACATGAACCCATCATGAACTCAGGAAGAGGTTGTTGACAAAATTTATTTACAAGGGCAAAGCTAATTCAAATAAATTACTAATAAAATATTGCCTTTTGTTCAGGTATAAACTATAATTTTTCCCCCCCAACTTAAAATTACATTTTGCCCAGTTTTTGCTGCTTTGTTTGGCCATCTTTCAATGAAAAATATCTATCTATAGTCTATCACTATCACTTATAGTAAAAGAACCCAGCACCTCATTATACTTAATGGCATATAACCAAAAGATATCCGATAATTCATGAAGTCATGAATCTTGTACCCGATAAATTAGGCTAAACGTTTAAGCTTAATATTGGATCATTTTAAACCTGGCCCAGAATGTCAGACAAATGGCAGGCTGCTCTTTTAATAATTATTATAATGTCATGTAGTCACTGCGTGTGGGGTGGACTTCACCGTGCAGTGTGCAGACATCTAATATAGACTCGTTCACAGCTGGGGATGAAAGAATGGTCAGAATCACAATGCTGTTTATTTCTTGTTCCGTCTGCTTGTATTTGTGTTCTTGAGTGAGAGCCGTTCTCCGAGTTCCCTGGCAGTGACCAAGGACACAAGCTGGCCCACACTTCAGAGGCAAGAGACATTTTTACAGTGTACTTCGTGTTGCACCTGTCCAATCAGTACGGACAGTATAATCCTTTTGAATTCTTCATAATATGATACCCTTACAACTGTATTTAGCCACTTCGCATCATTAAAAACTGTCTTTCCTTATAATGCGTCTCATTGGGAGGCCCTAGTTTCAAATCTAATGAAAATGCTCACCAAACATATTAATGCAATATATTTCTTAGCATAAATAGCCATTTTGTCATGTTAAAACTATCTGTATCTTCATGAATGTTGTGTACTTTTTACATTTTGATACCTCCCACAATTTGTAATTTCCTGCCTTGCTCCTTAGAGGAACCTTTTGAAGTTAAACCCTATATTACTATTATTAATTTAGCTCAAAGCCTCTGACACCTCAAATTCTTCACTACAAATGTGGTATAATTTAACAGCTGACCTCAACAAAGGAGACATTTTGTTTAAGTTTGAGAAATTACAATGAAACAATTAAAATAAATCTTGCTCTGAACTTCTTGTAACCTCGGCCTGGTTAGAGTTTCAGTGCTCCAGGCTTGTAGGAGGAGGAGGAGGCCCTTGACTTGATTTATGTCATCCTGCTCTTTTGCCAAAGTTGGGAAGAAAATAACAGTTTGAACCAAAAATGTCCTCCCTTTTGTGACGGTGGATTTACTCCTGTCTACTCTAAAATTTCCATTAATTTCTGTTGTAAATCTACAACAAACGGTTCAGTCAGCCGCATTTGAAGGAGTTGTTTTGTACTTTCCAATGAGCGACATCCAGAGATAAGCAAATTTCAGGTTTAGGAAACTTCTAATTCTAATTACCAAGTGCACAATAAATTATATCCAGCTTATGGGGTGTCCTTTCAGTAAATCTGTGTTTGCAAGCCAACTAGCAGTGTACATGTAGAGCATTTACCCCTTAACCAAAGGATTGCCGGTTCAAGTCCAGGTCAAGGGAGTTGATTTTCTGAGAATGCATCAATGCCTTGGCGAAGATCTTAGCCACTGAGTGCTTTAAGTTTCCTGTTAGCATTCATAGCCGCTTGTAATCAAGCAAGAGCATAAAACATCATAGTATCTTTGTCTCGTTTGATCATGAGACTATATACAAAACAACTGTCACTCTGAATAAGATTGTCAGCCTAAATGTCTAAAGGCCAAATGTAAAATGCAGTTCATGCACCTATCAGTCCCTAAATCAAGAGTGTTTATGTTTGGAGGGCCACACTGTGCGGTCGCAGGCAGCAGAGGCTCGGGGAAGTTGGCTCCTGTGATTGCAGTGTACCCATGTAAACAGTGAACGGCAGGTTCCAGTTTCAGCCCTCAAGGCCAAAGTGGCAAGCTCTGTGTTGAGACATATAAACAGTCACACAAGAACGCCAAGCCAACATCCTCCAGACAGGACACAGCTCTCTCACCAAGTCAGTGAAGTAATCATTATCAGGAGCAGGAAAGAGCTTCTTAACATTAAGATGTCATTCTGTGTGCAAATATATAAAGATTTAAATTTCCTTTGGGATAAATATCATTTCTCTATCTGCATGCATATAATGCATCAATAGTAATGCAAGTAATTTGATTATTAATTAACTTCTATGTGTGTTTTTGTGCAGTTAACAGTTATTAGCTGTATTTTTACTGAAAAAATCCAGTCCAGAGCTTTAGCTTTGTATGGATTCTTTACATCGTTTATCCTTTCTAGCCCATCTGCTGTGACTGCTGGTCTTAACCAGTCAGGCAGTGAGAACAAGAGTCTGTTCCATGGGCCACAAAATGTGGAGGTTAAGCAGAGTAAAGCAGAATGCAGTGCACATTTGAGCAGTGCAGAATACCTGAAGACAACAACAGATGCCCTCTATCCTAATTGTTTTATAAAGCCATGATATTTACTGTTTTGTCAGTATACACTATTTATGGAGACGCAACAAAAATTAACCTGTAGTCATAGATCTCACAGTTTTAGCTATGCAAGCAGTCCACATTTGCAGAGGATACCAGTTTCAGCTATAAACAGAGCCACATTTGAAGGTAATTTGATCCATCAAGTATCAACAGCTTGTGCATTTGTTTGGTTTGATCTTGTCCCACCCTTCTCTAGAGCAAATTACCATTACCATAATTATTAGTTAGCCAAGAAACATAGCTGCAACCCTTTTTGTCCTCAAGCCTGATAACTGTTATTGTCAGGACAGGAATGAGGCTACATAGTCAATTGTCAATGGTGCAGCTGTGCAAAGTAAAAAAAAAAAAAATTAATGTTTCGATTCAGTTGACTTGTTGGTTTGCTGTTTGACATGCTCATGGACACTACTTCCCTGGTGAAAAGCAGCTGTGTGTCTTTAAGGCTGCGAGAGGCGCTGGTGGGGATGGTCCCGGGGCAGGTGCAGCAGACGTGAGCCGGGGTGAGAACAGCTGCGAAAGGATCAAGGGCCCACATGGAGATATGAGGAGGACGGGGAGAGGGGAGCTGTTGCCATGTCATGTACAGTCCCCATAAATCTGTGTCCTGGGTCAAACTGGTATTCATATTTCATACAGTCTTATTTATTCAGCGCTTACACCATCTTAACCTAACAAGTATCGTGTTATCACTTTGTAAAAACTTGCAAAAATGATATCCTAGTTACAGGTGCATTGTGTAACTTTTCTGGTGGAGGGTCCATCAAATGCTGTTATTGCTCTGTCTGGAATGTTTCGCAATACGGCATTAAACCTTTCTATTTTCATGGAGACCAAAACAGACCAATTTTACATGTCAGATCTGTGGAGAGGTGGCCCCGCTCACAGTTAAAATGCCTGTTTTTCTATGTATTTTTGACCAATAAAACCTATAATTTAATAACTTTAAGATAGAGCTTTTTAATATCTATAGTATGGAACATTCCAGGCCAACAAGTGACCAAAAAAATGACCAACCAAAAAGGTACATAGTGCATAAATATATATATATTTTTTCCACATTCATAGCCCCAACCCCAACATAACTTTGTCTAAGGGAGTTGATAGAAAACCACAATAACAAAATCTCAAATGAGTTCATGTAAAGCTATGCAGTACAGTAGACAAAGATTCCTCAGTGCTGCCATACTTGCTCTCCCAGATCATAAAAGAGCAGACACAAGGGCACACTCAGCCTATCATGCTTTTTAGTGTGTATAAATAGAAGAAAAGCTAGTAAACGTTTATAGACAAGTCGTAAATCGCCTGCAGTGTAAACGCTTGACAATAAGTTCTGTTATTCCCACAATGTCATGTAAAGGCCCTCTGGTAGAGATGGCATTACTCATCAGCTCCCAGCAGCATTTAAAACCATTACTGTGATTGGACGGTAGCTGACGATCCGCCAATCACGGGGACGAGTCTGCCATCTGACCCCTCTGACCTCGCAGTGACATCATCAAGGAGGGACAACTCTCCAGGACATTTAAAACAGGAGAAGCATTTTATTGGCGTGGGAAGAAACTTTACACACATTATACATTTTATATGTAGCACTAAGCTGTTATTATAATAAACATATTCGTTGTCCTTCATATTGCAAATGTAGGAGAACGATGTTGCCTACTTTGCATTTTTGTTTAGGCGAAGAGCACACAGTGTCCCGAGAAATCCCCAGTTACTTCAGTGTCCTCTGTGCCCTGACAGCAGTAAAGCATGATGGGATTGTTCTCTAGTCACTGTAGCAGTCTCGAGCAGTGATGGAGTGTGTTATGTTTTAAAAGCTAATTAGCGTCACGGCTAGTATCAGCAGCCATCCATCTCCGGTTCAGTAAATAACCAAAATGGACCAAATAACCAAGTTTGGCTGATGATGGTGGATGTAGCCTTTGCTGCTAATGGTAGTCATTAACCTCTCAATGGCTAAATAATAGCTTCTTAATTAATTTGTTTCAGAGGGAAAGTTTGTAGTGGAATTTAATTATATTAATGGGAGGAGAGGCCACAAGGTGCACAGCAAGAGCATTGGCAAACATATACAGAGACATAAAGTCAGATGTGATTAGAGTGTTCAGTGTGTGGATGGCACTGGCCGTGCAGGCTGCTCCTCTGGATGAGCTGTCTAATGTTAGCTACCTCCATTTAGATGTTAATTGATCTTTTTGACTTTCCAGGCTCTGCGATGCTCATCTGTCATAAATGAAGGTCAAACAATTAAGGCCATGATGAGAGATGCAAAGACATTTTAAGGTTAATGACTATTATTTAGTTGAATTTATTCTCAAACAAGATTATTTATCTATTTCCTAATGTAAAAGGGCAGTTGGTTAATGGAAGTTAATTGGAAAAAAAAATATGCAAAAAGCAGATTATAGTGCACAAAAGGTTGGTTTACACGTGTTTATATATTGTGCACTTCTTTGGATTCATGTTTTTAGTCATCATCATATTTCAGTCCAAACAGGGCACATTTTGTATAGTTCATACACTCCACCTTCAGGACTATAACCTCAGCCGTCTGTGAACACTCTCTTTAGGGACACACTGTTATTCCCTTATCTTACTTTAGTCTTAATGGGAAATCCCACATTTGTCGATGCTTATGTCTCTCCACCATTCTCCTGTTTAAGTCACACCATATGAAAGACTAGTTTTGGAGCATAAAATTGCACCCCCAGTGTTTGGCTATTTCTGTCGGTGTATTTTAGCCCAATACTGGCCCGATAAAAATGTTCTGCCCCACACATTCTGATTAAGAGCCTTCATGCTGCTCCATGCATTCTAACCTCTTTTTCTCTTATCCTTTTGTCCCCCTACGCCGGCTTCCTGCTCCTCTGCTCCTCTCCGGATAAGTACAGCCAGATCTATTACCAGGCCCTGCGGATATACTGAGGCAAAATGAGCGACTTTGATTTTCTAATACCATTAGACTTTATGTGTGTGTGTGAATGTGTGCGTGTGTTTGGGCCAGGGGAGTGTGGAGATCCTATGGGAACTCAATAACAGAAGGAAGACTCAAGATTTATTAGTGGGACACAAGTCCAAAATCAATCAGGTGATTGAATCAGGATATTATTGGTCGTAAATTAGAGAGTTGTTTATGTCAAAAAGGGGAAGTGGCCAAGGGAAGGAAGCGGCTGAGTGGAGAAAAAGGAAGAGCAAGGTAAGCTTGTTGGTGCGCTTATCTGATTCTCTATGTCATGACCAATACATGCCCCTGATATAGACTCAGTCCAACGACTTCATCAGCAATACAGACATGCTTATGTTGTACTGCGGCACTACAACCGAGCCAGGATCATTTCATTTCAGATGGTAAAACCCACTTCAGAGGAAACATTACATGGCATAATAGAATAAAGAATGACACAACTAGATGTGTTCTGAATGAGAATTGTTTCAATAAAAGAAAAAGGTATTTGTGTAAGCATTAGAACAGCAAAGAAAATCTATTTTTTAGGCCTTTTTGCGACTTTCAGCGTTAACTTGGAAATCCAGGTTTTTGTACCTTAATAATAATGAATTCCTGAGCTGTGTAGGAAGTGAAGGCAACCCAACATATCAATTCACTCTGTATAACCCACCCAAAAATACTGATTGCCATCTTTATTAGCCTCTTGTATTAAGTATACTTCAAATAAAACATACGTGATATTCTCGGCCGCTAACACTGTTTGATTTATTCATTACGGTGATGATCCCACCACAGGCTGGTTCAGAAAGTCTACCACAGTTCACCTTTGAAACAACATCTCATAAAAGCAGAAGAGCTGTGATATAAAGATAGGGCCTTGTAAATCTGGAAGGGCCGTGGAGACTGATAAAAGAGCTGATGGAGAGAACAGGAAGAAGGAGTGATGGGCCTCCAATCCAACTGTGTGAGAATAGACTAATGCAGAGTACCAAAATATTATACAATGTTTCTATTTTCATTTAATCATATAGGGAATAGAGTGCTCTTAGTATTGCATTGAAAGTTTCCCTTGAACGCCCCGTCTGTCTCTATTCTGCCCCATTCCAAAATACATAAATACTGTCTTCTTGTTTACTTTACTAATGGTGTTCAACTTTTTCCTTGTCTTTGTTTCAACACTGGGCTCATTATTTTTCTTCCTTTGAAGCTTCTCACATCACTTGATCACCAGATGTTTTAATTTGGATGCGATCATCAGTCAAAAGAAAATGTCTTTACCATATTTCAAATAAAGACATTTACACCGCGCGCAGTGTCCCTCAATCACACAAGTCTGAAGTCTAGACAAAGTTTTATCTCTTGTCAGTTTTTGCCATCTGCCAGGATCTGACAACTTTGATAGATAGTCGGCTTATACAATTGGACGTGACTGTGAAGGATTTTGATTGGTCAATTTGGTTTGTTTTTTAGTCTATAACTCAAATTAAATTGTAGTTCCATGGAAATTTCTATTTTGTTTCAAGTGATGCAATGCTGGATATTACAAAATGTAGTCTCCTAGTATCTTAGACTATTATTAGACAAATAAAAAAATAAAAGTACTATGACACCTCAGAGGGCCCATATTATGCTATTTTCTGATTTATGTTATAATGTTGTTTCCTCCTCATAAACATACTTGGAGTTATTTTGTTTTATTCACATATTTAACACACATAATCAGATAATAATAGCCCGGATCAGTGTGTTTGTCCATTTAAAAATTGCCTTTAAGTGACTATGTGTCACTGCTGAATCCTGTATGTGTAAAACTGTATCAGAAAATAAATCTGAGAATAAAGTTAAACAGCAGTGTATTTGCTTGCATAATGTGCTCTATAATTTTAGCACTTTTTCCTTGACCTTTATATAAAAAAGTACTGGTCTTTTTCAGTGTAGTTTAAAAACTCCAACAAGCCGTGAGAGGATATCGAGGATTCGCAGGTCTCCCATCCATCCATCTTAGCTCCTTGATTAGATTAGTCATTATTAATGGAGGGCCTGTGAGCCGAGCAGACAGCGGGGTCACACCGAGTTTAATTCCATTCTCAGATAACTTCATTTGGCCTGATGCGATTGTTATTGCCCCGGTGCTAGATGTTTATAGGAAACAATAGCCCCCATAACACATCCAGACATCCTATTTAAAGAGGGTCAGTCAGGGGCATTGGATACAGCAGCTCTTCTCCAATCTTGGTGTTGCGGCTGATTTAAGGTTGTTGGCGGTGGGGATGGGGGAAAAGAGGATTAGCTGGTGTATTGAAATGTATCACCTTAGCCAAGTGAGCAAAGCAAAGAGCGTCAATGCATAAAACGGGTCACCTCGTACTGGGAAAGATGTGCTGGAATTTTGTGATAAGCCCCAATGAGGCTTTCAGAGTGTTGTAAATCTACATTTTATTGGTTTTGTCACAGGGCGCTCGGATGAGGAGAATAAACATTAACCGAACACAGCCCAAATTTATGATGTGGCGGCAGCGAAATAGAGAATAAAGCTGTCACAGAGAGAGTGACTATGAGGAAATAGTGTAATTGAATTGAGGAATAGGATTGTTTAATTAAAATGAGCAAAGATGCGGAAAATGGCTGATTGTTTATCCACCAAAGGCTTTATAGGAACTGTGCTGCCCAAAGGACTTCTGACTCAAATGTAATGCTACATCTTCATCAGAGTTGGATTTCTCTTGTATTTGTAAGCAAGTTAAACTATTATTTTGAGACCCTCCTAAAATATCAACATAAAAGCAATAAGGGCTCATACTAAACAGGGCTGCGAATCACAAGGTTTGTCATGACTCAGTATGATTCTGATACATGGCTCATGATACAATATTACCACAATATGACGATACATGTGATAATT
>JACN01044312.1:0-27399 GCA_000787155.1 Scartelaos histophorus | reverse complement strand
AATGTTGAGCCCTGGCCTAACCTGTTGTGGTTGTTGCCATTGGAGACCACATCAGCGGCCACAGCGAGGTGGTCGTAGTCGTCGACATAAGCCCCACTCTCCAGGAGAAGTTTGACCACATGAGTGTGTCCCCCGCGGGCCGCCATAGCCAAGACACTCGCCCCGAGACGGTTACGCCCATTTATCTCTGCTCCGTTCTCCAAAAGCATATGTGCAACAGACAAGTGACCAAACCTGGGAGCGAGGTAGAGAAATATGGATATTACAAAGGCCTATGATATAAACCTGTAGATGAGTTAAAGGGGCACTGTGTAACTTCTCTGGTGGAGGATCTGCCATGTGCTCGTCTTTGTGGAAATGTTATTACTTTGTCTGGAATGTTCCACAGTACATCATTCAACTATCTTGCAGTCATTAATACTGTGGAACAATCAAGGCAAAGCAATCACATCTCAATGGAGACACCTTTAACAATACATTTAGCACTATTTCAAAATGAATACTTTTTTATTATTTAATTTTAATAATCACGTAGTAGTCTGGATCAATGTCCTTCCAATATAAGAATAGGATTTACTGGTTGAGCATAGACATTTTGAGATTGATTTTAAAATGTCAGAAGGAATTTTATTCTGAATTTGTTTCCTAATATTATAATAAATTGAAGCTCATTATAGCCTCGTATATCATTTGCAAGCTACAGTGCACTTTAATCTCTTGTTTACCAATGACAATAGACTAGGGTGATTTTCAAAATTAAAAACTAGAACACACTGGGTTGGGGTGGTAGTTAGATAAAATTGTGAAAAAGAGTGTAGAATTATCCATTCTCAACTCACATGTGGGTCAGTGTATAATCTGAGAGACAAAATACATAAGTGATTCTTCTGTATTTTACAAAAGCAGTTTATGCTGGTTCAGACCTGGTTTAGAACTGATATAGTCCTCATTTTAAGATTAGTCCAAGATTAGCCCTGGTTTAGTCCTGGTTAAGCCCTAGTTTAGGCCTGGTTTAGACCTGAAATAGACTTGGCTTAGGCCTGTTATAGTTCTATTTTAGCCCAAGTTTAGATCTGGTGTAGTCCTGGTTTAGCCCTAGTTTAGTCCTGGTTTAGACCTGATATAGTTCTATTTAAGCCCTAGTTTAGATCTGGTGTAGTCCTGGTTTACCCCTGGTTTAGACTTGAAATAGACCTGCTATTGTCCAGGTTTAGTCCTAGTTTCGTAATGGTTTAACTCAAATTACTCCAAAATAGGGACGTGTGGGACATTTATTGTATAAAACTAGAACAAGTCATTGGTTTTTGGATAAATGTGCAGGGACAGGGGACACAGGGCTCAAATAAAAAGTAAATAAAAGGACATGTGGTCACCCTGCATTAGACTAGAGCCTCACCTGGCCGCCTGCATGAGGGGGGTCCATCCGTAGTTATTGCGGCTGTCCACGGAGGCTCCTTTTCTCAGGAGGAACCGGACCAGGTTCTCGTGTCCGCTGGCCGAGGCGAACTGCAGGCCGGTGTTCCCCTCCTCATCCGTGCAGTCCACCGGCACCAAAGAGCACAATATGTCGGACTCTTTCGGGGCTCCGGGCTCCAAGATACTCCGAGCTGTCTCATAATCCCCCTCGTCACAAGCACGGAAAAGTAGAAGGGAATTTGCGCAAACTCCGAAATTCATGTCCTCATTTGGATTTCTGGACCATCTCTCAACAACATGGGATGCACCAACTTTTCCTTCGGTCCGAGTCCTCGCGTTTGGAAATCATGACGCACCGTGAAATACTTTGATTTTAAGTTAATGAGTTCGTTTTCTGTCATTAATGCTAAAGAGAAGTTAAAGTTATTTCAAATCTCACTTTTGGACGCTAAAGTTTGAGCATAACTCCACGGGACAGTCCAGCTGCGCCCCGGTCCCGTTACTTGTTTTGGAATCTGAACAACTGGATGATCCACTTCCGCTCGAACCCTTCACAATAAATATTTTGAACTCTATATTTAAGGCGTTAATAATAAATAATAATAATTTCTCAGATAAACTCAGTGCTAATCAAACTGTGATGAACAACTGGATGATCCACTTCCGCTCGAATCCTTCACAATAAAACTAATTTTGCTTGGATGTACAGTACAGAAACGACATCATTTTCTCAATTGTTTGACCAGAAAAACAGCATATTAAATGTTTTGAGCTCCATATTTAAGGCGTTAATAATAAATAACAATAATTTCTCAGATAAACTCAGTGCTAACCAAACTGCGATGAACTGATGTGTTTCTGCCTACTCCCCTTATAATAGAAGTTGCTGTTGCTGTACTGATTATTTGGTGATTTACTGTTAATGTACGGTCATTGCGTTTTTGTGTAATTTTATGATGAACCGCAGGAAGCAATTGCAGAGACTAATAAACATTAAATAAACTTTGATCCGTTCGTTCTTACTCCAATCAATCATGCTATCAGTGCTTTTTTAGCTCCATCCAGTGGAAAAAAAAACATTAAACTAAAGTACTATTAATGGCCACCAGATGTCACTGTCATATTTTAATTGCATCTAGAGCCGTAAAAGAAGATACATCCCTAAAGTTCCCGGATGTGTGGTACAAATTAACCTTGCGAGCGCTTTTCCGTCCCTTTCCTGAAGCTAACCCACGTTGGTGGCGCCTGTTCCTGGCTCACCGCTGTTCGCTTGATTTATCTCCGAATAAGTCGGTCAGGAAGTATCGCAATGGTATGTTTCATGGAAATAAAGAGTCTTTCTAAAGTGCTGGAAAGATTATTTCAGACAATGAGCACGAAGATATTGTATAAACTAGATAAATGCAACATCCAACCGGCTTGCTAAGTGTAGCCTAGCCATAGCATAGGTATTTCCCTCATGCTTACTCCCAAAGCTTCTATTACACCAACTATACTAAACTATTTTGAGGACGTGTTTACATTTTAACAGCCTAATGTGTAGTTTGTTTCATTAATAAAGTGAAAGCACAAATCCAAGGTTCAAGTTTGTGATTATTGCAAGTGTCTGATGCATTATAAGTAATGTTTATGTTTCAGTAATGTAGATGTCTTTGTCATCAAATTCTTACATGAACTGTATTTTTGTTTCAGGCTTTCAAAGACTCTGGCAAAGCACCTGTGGAGGCTGAGGTCGCCATCCACCGCATCCGTATCACCTTGACCAGCCGTAACGTCAAGTCTCTGGAGAAGGGTACGCTGCTATTTTAATTTGGTAAAACTGGACTTCATGTGAGCTATGAGGATAACATTTTTTAGACAAAATTATTGTGTTGACTTGTATACGCTATTCTGAGCCACCATAATTATTCCATGGGTATTGATCTAGTATTTATGATGTGATTCATTTTGCCTTTCATTTATTTCTTCCTAGTCTGTGCTGACTTGATCCGTGGAGCTAAGGAGAAGAACCTGAAGGTGAAGGGACCGGTTCGTATGCCAACCAAGGTATGTTATTTTTTTCTAAGATTAAATAAAGGTTAAATGAAAGCTGTAATTCTGTCCTGTGACTAGGCCACGATATAAAACTTTAAAGTGTGTTTTAATTGCTGCAGGAAATACTATGACAAATTATCTTAACATTGACTCTAAAACTAGATATTCACAGTGAACACAATGTATAAATCTGAATGTATGAAATTCCCCACTAGTGTATACGTAGACACAAATACAGTACAAAATATTGCATCAGCTTTATTCCAATGAACCGTGGGTCTGTTCATGTAATTTCTGTATATTTGAACATGTATAGAAGTGTAGTTTCTGCTCTGTAGCAATTTTATACAGAAAATAAATTTGACTATGTTTAAACAAATGCTCTTTGGTGTGATTACAATTTGGCAAGTTTATTTGCTAAACATGTATACAAATATTACTTGCATGACATAAGTTGTGAATTTACCATTGTGGACCATTTGGCCAGTTAGTCTGAAATAAAAATTAATGTAACAATATTTTTTTCGCCTTTAGACCCTGCGCATCACCACCAGGAAGACTCCTTGCGGTGAAGGATCCAAAACCTGGGACCGTTTCCAGATGAGGATCCACAAGCGCCTCATTGATCTGCACAGTCCATCTGAGATCGTGAAGCAGATCACCTCCATCAGCATTGAGCCCGGTGTAGAGGTCGAAGTCACCATTGCCGACGCATAAACAATGCTACGTTTTCAATAAAAGATACAGAAAATTGATTCATTTTGGAGTAATTTTATTTTTATTAAATATGCATGCATTAGGGTCCATGTAGAAATGGGATGCACATAAATCCCATTTTTGTAGTCCTCCAATGTGGGTAGTTTGGTGATATTTTTTGTGAGAATTTTTTCATCCATCCATCCATCTTCTCCCGCTTAATCCGGCTGGGTCGCGGGGGCAGCCACGCTGCCCATTACACTATGCACCAGACCCAGACCCTATGAACCCCTCTGCAGGTGGTGAGCCCACAGGAGGGAGGGACTCCCCTTCACATTCTGTGCATAAGCAAGGCCTCCAAACTTATAAATATGAAACGGTTTTACCATGAATTAAATGAAATTGGTAGATTATCTGTAATTGGTATTAGTGAGTAGATCAGAGTTTGGCATTGGCTCTTGAAAATGTATTTTTTTGCAAACTGCCAAAGATGACAATATAACATTGAACATTGAATTTTAAAGTTTGTGTGATTAGTTTGAGGGTTTTAACCTAAAGTTTGATAACTCACTGATATCATTTACCTTCATCAAGAGGGTTCTTTTTGACAATGCAACAATCTTTTAAATAATCCAAGAAAGTAAAAAGGTGATTTTTATCATCCAGAAGCTTTGACATGAATGTGAAACAGAGCTGTGTCTTCAGTCTGCCGTACTCTGCTCTGTGGACACCTGCATTCTATTTAAACTAATTACAGCATCTCCTCTTTTTCGGGTCCAAGTTCAGGTCAAGAGCTCCCAGAAGGTCAAGAGCTCCACACAGGACTATTATTAGAGGCTGCTAAGTGGAATACATTTTACATTTGTTTTTATTTCCTGTTCTCACTTTCTGGATTATCCGCTCAAAATGAGTTCTACCAGTGATTTTATAAATGATGAGAGTGTCAACCATCAGCCTATGGACATGGAAATGACTCTAGCTCAGACCACTACAACAGAAAAGGTAAATGTGTTTGGACCTGTGAAGTGAACAGTTTTGTCAGTTATTATCTGTGGCTTCCATCTTTATTTATACATGCAAAACATTGTATTCATGTTTTTCAAGGTTCAAGAGCCAAGTGACTCTGAGCCACAAACAATGAGCGTCTACCTCAGAGTCAGGCCTTTCTCTAAAGAGGAGCTCAACAGCTGTGAAGACCAGGTAGAGACATGCAAACTTTACTTTATCATATTGAAGTTTTAGTGTAATATGTATTTTTTCTATTATTTAGGAGTGTGTAGTGATTGAAAATGACCAGATGGTGACCCTGAACGCACCAAAGGGCTCTGCCAGCATGAAGAGCAGTGAAAAGGGGATTGGCATGTCTATCCACAAGTTTTCATTCACTCAAGTTAGTATCATTAAATGTCCTACACAAAATGGATTCTTGTGGGTTTAAGCCATGTTCAGATGTTGTCACCTCATCAAAAACTTACCTGAAGTTGTTTTTGTTTCATTCACCTCATTCACATCGCCAAAATCTTCATCTTCATATCATGTGTGAGTGAAACAAAACAAAACTTCAAGTCTGTTTCTGATGAGGAAATGACATTACAATATAGAAAAAAGTGTAAAATGAGCCATTTTTACAAGTTTATATATAACTATTTTAACATTTTTCTTGTATTTATGTCATTTTGACCTGTAGATATTTGGCCCCGACACCACTCAGTTCACTCAAGTTAGTATCATTAAATGTCCTACACAAAATGGATTCTTGTGGGTTTAAGCCATGTTCAGATGTTGTCACCTCATCAAAAACTTACCTGAAGTTGTTTTTGTTTCATTCACCTCATTCACATCGCCAAAATCTTCATCTTCATATCATGTGTGAGTGAAACAAAACAAAACTTCAAGTCTGTTTCTGATGAGGAAATGACATTACAATATAGAAACTTGTGTAAAATGAGCCATTTTTACAATTTACAAGTTTATATATAACTATTTTAACATTTTTCTTGTATTTATGTCATTTTGACCTGTAGATATTTGGCCCCGACACCACTCAGGCCAAACTGTTTGAGGAAACTGTCCAATGTCAAATGTCTGATTTCTTGAATGGGAGCAACGCCCTTATATTCAGCTACGGAGTCACAAATGCAGGGAAGACCTACACTATTCAAGGTGTGTGTTAAACTACTAAGTTAATCTTAAACTAGCCATATTTGTCGTATAATGGCAATTCTACAATGCAAAATACTGAAGTGAAAAGTTAATAAAATGACATGAACTAGACCTTAGGAATTAAAGGTGCACTACATCATCTGCTTTCTATGGATATGTCATAAGATTAAAAAGTTATCTTGCATTTATTACATTTATTCATTTTAAAAAGCCTTCTGAACCTATTATGTTTATTTTTCCAGCACATAATAATGCACAAAAATATAGACCTTAATAAGTGCATATATATGTTGCAATTTCTCTAGGATCTCCAAAGGATCCCGGTATCCTTCCTCGTGTTTTGGACGCCACCTTCCAGCACATCAGGGGCCATCAGTACGAGGCCATGGACGTCAAACCTTATCTCCGTAACGACGCACAGTTTCTCACTCCAGACCAAGTCAAACAGGAGAAGAGCATTAAGGCTGCCGTTTTCGCTTCATGTAAAGAGGTACAATATTATAGCCAATTACAGTTTATTTTATTTATGACTCTTAAATTCTTGTCAATATCTTGCGCTCCTTCTCAGTAAAAAAAACTATAGGTTCAGTTCTCTCGCTATTTTATTATTGCCATTTATTTACCTACATAAGTTTAAGAGTTTTTACATATTTTGTATTACTGTAATTATTTCAGGAGAGTGACACTTTCAGAGGCAGTTGTGGGAGCGACGCTTTATCAGTGACTCTCAGAAGCCGCACAGCCTCCTGTTCTTCATTCAACGAAACTGGTAGTTGATAAATATTGATTTAATATAATATTGTTTTGGTTGTCACATCAATAAATATTTCTTTTAAAAGCAAGAATACTGGCTATTATATCTGAACATGTTGCAAATTATCACATTTTGAAAACTGTCCTATACTTGTAACATTATATTTTCTTTTTAGTAGCAGACTGCACAGGGACTGCAGATGGAGCCCAGTTCGCCTTGTGGGTCGCATTCTTTGAAATCTACAATGAGTGCGTGTATGACCTGCTCCAGCCCGCCCTCTGCTGCAAGTCCAAGAAAAGAGCTGTTCTCAGAGTGTGTGACGATGGAGCTGGAAACGCCTATGTAAAAGGTGAGGATGCATTTTCTAAAATCCAGTGATTACGTTATAGTTTTAAAGCCACAATGAACTATGCAGTTTCTATTTTTCAGATTTGAGGTGGATCAATATCATGAATTTGAGTGAAGCAAATAAAATCCTACAATATGGAAACAAGAACCGAAGTGCAGCTGCAACTAAAATGAACCAGTGCTCAAGCAGAAGGCAAGTCCACAAAACTCCAATAATGAAGCTGCAATGTGGAAAATGTATGCAAATTAATGGCAATAATAATCACAAAAAAATCATGTGCTTTGGTCATTTTGTTTTGTCCTACAATCCATATAATTTGACACTACTACATAAAATGTGAACTATTTCTTTTACAGCCACAGCATATTTACAATGAAGCTGTTGAAGATTGACAATGATGCGGTGAACGGCATTTCAGAGTAAGTTTGTAAAGTAACATGATTTGCATATCTGAGCTTTTTAAAGTCAAACTTTGAAATATTTTCAGTGTATATTGTGGGATGTTTACCTGTTGTTGCAGCAGTGGGAGATCCATGACGAGCTCCCACATTAACAACACTGTACTAACCCCTGTGCTAATTAATTTACAGCTCCTCACTGTTTTCTAGAAGTCAACATCTCCATTATGTTGTTCTCGGGTTATAATGGCTGTAAATTCCTTTTGTTTCCTTCAGGTTTTCTCTTTGTGATTTGGCCGGATCTGAAAGGTGCAACAAAACAAAGACTTTTGGTGAGAGGCTCAAAGAAGCTGCAAACATCAACAACTCTCTGCTCATCCTGGGAAAGTGCATCATGGCTCTGCGCAACAACCACGGAGACAGGTGAAAGATAAATGCTAAATTTCAACATTATGTAAAGTTCAGTTTAAATTACGATTGGGAATATCTGATTTTGTCAGACTTTGTCACTCATATTGAATCACTGTAACTTATAACTATGATTTTTATGGAAATATATAATAGAAATTATAATGAACAAATAAAGCTTAGTCATTTTTTCATTGTTAAGACTAATTAAGGTGTAGTTTATTATGAAGCAGGACCTCAATCCTGTTATACTGGTGAAAAGGGTAAAGGACTAATGCCTATCGGTGCATATAATTTTTGTACACAGAAACATTTACGTTTTCCTAGATCGAAAAGCTGTGTCCCGTTCAGAGAGAGTAAGCTCACAAAGCTGTTCCAGTCGTTCTTCTGTGGAAAAGGAAAAGCCTCCATGATCGTGAACATAAACCAGTGCGCCTCCACCTACGATGAGACGCTCCACGTCATGAAGTTCTCCGCTGTGGCCAAACAGGTGAGAACTGTACAGACTCAAACCGGACCCGTCAAATGTAATGAATAAAGACAAAGTAAATCATGTATATATACAGGTAATTGTTCATGATACTGGACAAAAAGAGTACTAATACTTTACCAATTTTTGTCTGATACAAACAAATTATTCTACCAAGAAAAGATGAATTGTTCCCTAAGTAAATGATGCCTGTGTTGGGACGAATGGGGGTGGGCAGGGTTTTACAATTATTAACAGCAAGTGAACATTTGGTCCAAAAAGCTGGAATTGGACAGATAAATGTCCAATTACGTAGCGCCGTATCAGTATTTATCTGCAGAGTGATTTCTGACATCGTACTGGCCAGACTCATGTGCTCTTGTTTCCACAATGATCTGAGAGGAGCCTGTGTGAGTTTTGCACCTGTGTCCTTCCTTTAGGAGAAACTTTTCGTTCTTATTGGTTAACACTTAGCTGAGCGACCACACATAAACAGCCTGTTTTCTTACATTGGTCTAGTGTAAAGTGACTAAACTGTAAACATGTTACTGGACACCATATGGTGGACACGCACTGATGTGTAAATGAGCTGTGAATAAGTGTGTGAATGATCGACATTTACACATATAATTACTTGTTTACTGGCTAGAATGTCATGCAAAAAATCCCATTAGGCCAACCTACTTTCCTTTAAATATGACTGTAGAGACAAAATAACAAATGTCGCCTAAACAAACTAATTTTGAAATCCAGTCGAGTCAAACTTTACGTTTTAAAATCAACTGAAGATTTACAGTGAATTTTTACATCACTAAATATATTGGCTTTTATATCGGCTTTCGGCACCTCCAACTCCCATTTTATCTGCATCATATCGGCTGCAAAAAATCCATATTGAGGCCCTAATAGTCAACTCAAATTATTCAGGTTGGAATGTAGAATTTTACACACAACAAGGTTTAAGGTCATTGTCACAACACACATTTGGGAATGTGATTTGTTATTGATTCAAATGAATGTCTTAAAAGTAATAACATGCATAGTAACAAAACAAAATGTAATCAGATAATTAAAATGCAATATTTAGTCACGGATTGTTTCATATGACCACCAGCCCATTTTGCTGTCGATAACTCACTGTATGATCTGACTATAATATAAAAACACACACATGCAGTAAATGCCTTGCTCTAAATTGCTTCTCCTCCTACTGCCTGTAGGTGGTGCAGGTGATCCCAGAGAAGTCCGTCCACATGTCTCCATGTTTGTTTGGTCGAGATGGGAAGCCTCTGGTGCGTCCTGGGTCAGACGGCCCGACCATGGAGGGGTATTTGTCTGAAGAGGAGCTCCTGGATGAAGAGGACGAAGCAGATATGTCACTCATGCCACAAAACGTAATTCAATATTGCAGCATAGTCATTTTAATTCTATTCTGTGCTCTTTATTAGTTTGTTTGCATTACTTTTTCCTGCTTTGAATTAATTACAATGGTATTGGCACTGATTTTCATTACTGGAAACTGTGATACTTAATATTCTGTTGAAAATATAAAATGCTTAGAATTACTTGAATTTTAAAAATTGATTCTTTTCACCAAATGTCCCAAATATTTAGCTTTACTGATTCAAAGGGGTAAAACAAAATTATAATGGAATTTAAAAAATGGGAGGAAAGTACAGATTTTCAGAAATGTAAACTTTAAATTGGATGAATTTATCTACTTACTTTCCTATGTTCTATTCCAGTGTTTTGTTCAGACACGTTAATTTTCCCTCATTGTTTTCATAGGAGCTTCTGAACATCATAGAGAATCTGAAGAGTAAGTTATTGGCTGAACGTCGGAAAAACCTGGTTCAGGAAATGGAAATTCGTAAAGAAATGGGGGACGCCATGATGCAGCAGATCATGGAGAGTGAAGAACTACGCAGGTATAAGTACAATAATACATCTTTACATCTCTGATTTAAGAAAAAAATGTGTATATATAGAGGTGTGCAACTGTGCAATTATTCTGGTGGACAGTCTGTCAAATGCTCTTCTCCATGAAGATGTTGTTCCTTTGTCTGAAATGTTTCACAATATGGTATTAAACCTTTCTCTCTTTGTGGAGATTATGCCAAACCAAGTTAGAAGTCAGATCTGTGAAGAGGCAGTACTGCTTAGTCAGAATGTTGTTTTTTTTCTTGGTATATTTGAGCAACAAAACAACCTGTAATTGAATAAATGTAACGTAGAACTGTTTAAATTGACACATCAATTGAAACAAGAAGGTGATGGATCTGTAACCAAAAAGTTGCGTGGTCCACTTTTAAAGCAAGTTGATTTTATTTTCTAGCCGAGAGATGGAGGAACTGAAGGAAAGTTACCAGGAAAAACTGGAGAACACTTTTGAGATGTACAAGGAGGCGATCAAAGAGCACGCCTATCAGAGCGCCATGAGGAACCTGGAGGACGACTATGTCCCACTGGACGAGTTCACAGCCGAACAAGAGAAAGTGGAGGTATGATTTAAGTCTGGTTGTACTTTCATCTCCCAAGTCAGTGTAATTTCCAAAAACATTTCAGATTTACATATATAAAAGTTCACACCATTTGCATGTTCTATCAATGTTTGTATATGTGCAACCTTGAGTCAATGCATCTAAAAACCCACACAAGTCCTGGTTTATGCATCTGTCAGTTATATTAAGTTTTTGCAAGAATGACAATGTTGATTTTTTTTTTTAGTTTTTATATTTAGTTTATATATCCTGTAATAACATGCTTAGGATTGTTTTAAACCTGAAGTTGTTCAAAGTAAAGTGAGGCTATGTTTTCTCTGGTTTCAAATGACAAAAAAATATATTATGCACTTAGTTTCTCAAATCTTATTTCATTGCAGGTCCTTATTTCAAATTAAATTGTTAGTGGCACATGGTTTTAACCCAACAGGATGCACAGCCAATGTTTTGAGATGTGTCTTTTTTTCTCGTCTCTTGGCAGGAGTTGAAGCGTCGGCTGGAGGCAGGTGAAGGCCGAGGATGTTCAGTGGAGACGACAGATCAATCGACTCAGACAGATTCATCCGTAGAGACAGAAGCAGCAGGTACAGCACATGTCTCCTGTCTCCTCTTTAACATCTGTCCACGTGTGGATACAGGGGCCATGGACTCTCTCGGAATCCACAGTCAAAGCACCAAACTATTACTTATCTTGGGTAAAAGAAAAAGCATATTTTGTTGTGAATAATACGAGTTTTGGAGAGGAGATGAGAGCATTTCTGAGTTCAAAATCTAGAAGGTTTAACTCTTGCAAACCAAAACTAAATGAAATGAGTGAGTGTAAGTTTTTTTTTTACACAATACAGAAAAGAATCATGGATGGGGAGTGAAAATTAGCTATACATGGACTCATAAAAGCTTATGTCCTTTTGTTTGAACAGAGCGGAGGTGTAAGAGGCTTGATAAAGAAAAGTCTGCACTGGAGAGCATGTGTGAGAGCAAGCAGCAGGTACCTGTGTATTGTGTGACTTTTCAGCTTTGTCCATTATCCTTACTACATGTTCGCTTTCCAGTTGATTGTGACATTGGAGAAAAGTTTGAAGGATCTCAATGAGGGGCACCGGTGGCTCACAAGTTGCCTCTCGGAGAAGTCACTGGAGGCTGAAACAATCAAGAGGAAAGCTGAAGATATGGTGAGGAAATATTCAGTGCTTGACTGCTACAGCTCAGAAATATAAGATTTTCAAAAGGTGTAATTTGTAGCCAGATTGGAAAATTCTTCAGCGATGTGGAAATTTTTATACATACAGAGTATACAGACGGTCACTCTGCACAACTGACCCTCTTATCCTCTTCCATTATGTCTGTATCCACTAAATGTTTGCATGAGCTGTATGTTTGATGCCTCTTTTTGCAAACCAAACTTATCAAAGGCTACAAATAAAGATTCCTCAACTGTATCCTCGGTGACCCATCAGAGAAATAATTTTATTTGCAATCCATATGATAGGTTTTTGTGATTGATACTTTTTTAGTGGAGATAGAACTTGCGGGAACTATTTGGCATAGTTTTACACCAGTGAAGTGACCGTGAAGGAAAGTTGTAAAAATACAGGAAGCAGGGCACAAAAAGGCTGAATTCGGGTCAAATCTTTTGCAAAATTTTACATTTGACTGTATCAGTGTGGTGTAGTCTAACCTGTCATATGTACTTTAACTTCTTACCGTTTAGTCTAAATCTCTGGAGGATGTCCTGCTGCAGAACATTGAAAAAGACAAAGAAATCAAGACCCTCAAAGAAGAACTGGAAAAGAAGTCCCTAAAGACGAGTCCACCGGCGCCAAAGCCCAAACGTGGCCTCCTCGCCAACCTCAAAGACGCCGTGACATCACCACGAAACTCTGGCTCCGCCCGCACCCTGAGGAGGACTGTGAGGGCCGTCAAACGCTAATTTTATATAATGTTTTTAAATGTAAAATATTTTATACTTTTATATGTACTTTTATTTTATACATGTGTTTCTTTTAAAATAAATTAAATGGTTTTGAAGTGAGTGGAGCGTCCTGGGTCATTTATGTGGAAAAAATGAGATCCACAGATGGTTGTATAGTTTTAATGGCTTCATTTTGAATTAAGTGCACATAAAAGCAGAAGAAAAATTGCACTAATCCATAACTACCCCAAAATTACAAGAGGTCTCCATTAATATTGTGCTGTAAATTGTATATGATAAAGCTTTAGATAGAAGTGAAATGTAAAAATGACAATGTAGGAGTTATTTTTCCTGTAATATTCCACTGTATGGCTGCTTATAGGTTCAAGTTGTTTTATTGCATTACTATTTGCATGAAGGGGCACTTGTGTATTGGTTTGACTCTTAAGTTTTTAAATATTACTGAGCTTAATAAGGATGCTTGATGAAACTTGAGGTCCTACTGTATATTACACAAAATAGAATATTAGAATATAATAGAATATTTGCCTCTGAGAGAAGAACTCGGCCTAAATATGTGTGACTAAAACAACACCAGGTCTGTTTTTGCCAAGAAATTGGCATAACAGATCAGAAAAATGTGTAATATGGACCTTTTTAAAGAAGACAGTATGGCGTCAAACCTGTCCATTTTGCTATTATTAAATTACAAGTCTTACTGCTGAAAATAAAATTGCATTCTCATCTCTACGGCCTAACTTAACTTGATGAATACTGTACGTTTAATGTCAAACGGTGGGACATTCTTGACAAGACGGCATATGACCACACATGAAAAGTTACATTATTGCTCAAGAGTAAGAAATCGTACAGTATCTCCGGTAAAATATAGTCCCCAGTAAAACCTTAGCCCCACATACAACGGCTGTGTGAACCTGGTCTGGACTCTGTGTAGAAGCGTCATTGTATCTGAAATACTGTAAAAACACAGCACCCCTGCACCGTGATCCAGATAAACCCCGATTTTAGAAGAAACCGGACCAGAAATCTGCGACTGGACTTTGTTAAACTTAAACAAATAGCCAGTTTTGTCAATACATAAAGCCCAAGATTTGTCATTAAGTCCAAAAATGCATTCATCGCTGCTTCCTTTTCTCTTTAAACTCTTATATGCGAATCCTATATCCACCATTGAACCACTCCACTCCAGTTCCCAATAATGACGACCGATCAGCTCTTCTCTGCTCAAAACTTGCCAGAAATAGCTGAATCTCGCAGGATTTTGGGGGTATTTTTGGTCTTCCTCCATAAGCGTCGCTCTTCTGTCCCCATCCGAAAGCTTAATTTGTGAATGTGCAGTGTAGGAATCCATTGTAATTTGGCACGAATATTTCAAAAAGTCCTCTCTTGTTTTCGGATCTGGCTGAATTGTGTGAAAATTTTGAATTTCTGGTAATATTTTAGCAAGTTCTTCTGCTAGCGAAAGGTTTAAGTTATCTGTTAAATCTGCCACAGAGATAGACACTCGATCCAGAAATGTCACAGGTTTTTCAGTGGCCATTTCTGTATTTTTGGTGTAGCCTTTTGTCTGGATTCCACTGGATAAAGTTGCATATTTGTGCAGGAAAAAGTTATGGTCAGGAGTTTGCGCTAAGGAGTTCAGTTCAACTTGGGTTATTCTCAGATCTTTAAGCTCAAATTCCAGATTTTCCACACGCTGCAGAATTTTCTCCTCTTCTGCTTTTTGCCATTTCCATAACTGTTGTTCTACGTCGTGCATTTTTTTCTGAATTAGATGAATCAACGCGGTGAAGCTTTCCACTGTAATTTCAACCGCTTCCTCCGCGTCGCACTTTAGCTCAAATTCCTCTTTTTTGATCCTTTCCAAATCTGTTTCCTTATTTTGTATTTTCTGCACAACTTGGCGACGTTTTTCTTCGACTTCCATCTGCTTCTTCTCCCTTTCCTCTGCAGACGTGATGATACAATGACCCGTATGTTGTTTTTCCATGCAACAGGCCACACAAATTAGCTCTTGATCTGTACTGCAAAACATCTTCTTAACTTCATTATGTTTGGTGCAAATATTTTCTTGGATATTTCTAGTGGGCGTCATCAGCTGGTGTTTTCTCAAAGCATCTGATTGGTAGTGAGCTTGTAAATGCACTTTGCAATAGGAAGCCACACACTGTAAGCACGACTTTGCTGCTTTTAGTTTATTACCAATGCAGATATCACACGTTATATCTGTCTTCTCAGCACTGCAGTGGTCAGTAGACGCAGACTGGTATCCGCTTTTCTGCAGCTGCTCCACCAAAACATCCAGCATTGTATTTTTAACCAGGGCTGGTCTTGGCGCAAACCTCTGCCTACACTGTGGACAGCTGTAAAGTTCACACATTTCCTCTCTTTTCCAGTGGTTTTCAACACATCTCATGCAGTAGCTGTGCCCGCAAGGGATAGTTACCGGATTATTTAGTAACTCCAAGCAAATAGGGCAAGAAAACACGTCAAGGTCTAGCTGAAGTTTACTCTCCGCCATGTTTGTGCTGCTCGGCGTTGTGGAGTTTCACTTTTCACTGTGTGGGTGGGTTAGAAAGTCACAGGGGGAACAAACTGAGCCATGTTGGACCACCCATTATCCTCAGCCAATCAGAAGCAGCAAACACAGGAATAAATAGTTTTTATTTTCCTTTTTTATTGCTTTTGTATACAGTAGATATTTCTTGTTTAAGCTGGTGCAGAATAAGAAAGGCAAAGAGAAAGAGCGATAGGGATCGAGAAAGGGAGAGATTGGAAAGAAGCACAAGTTTCCTAATTGAGGCTTTTATTAAAAAAAAAAAAAAAAAAAAGATTCTGGGTCAAACATGTAAAGTTAATAAATGTCTTTTAACTAGCAATTAAAAAAGAAATTTAAAAAAAATCTCCAGGAGGTTTTTATTTTAGTCTTTGCTGTTTCCAATGAACAAAATGCAAAATGAGGATATAGTTTAATACTAAATAGGGAGAAAAAAGGTCATATACCATTTTTAACCATTTTAAAATCAACTAAACTAAAAAGATGCCTGGAGTTGTGTTTGAATAACCTTTACAATTTGTCTGTCTACATCTCCAAAGCTCAAACTGCTCTGCTCCACCTTGTGATGTCATATAGTGGTAGTTTTGAAGCTACATTTTAGGTATTTGTATGGACTTATGTGTTAACACTGTGGGCTAGACAAAAAAAATACAACACTATTCACTCACATTCTTTCACTTGGGGCAGTATTATTCATAGTCAAAGGAAGTTCACCATTTAATCTGCTATTTTATACCCTCTTTGTCCAAACCATGTCTTTACAGCAAAGTGCCCCTGTCCCTCCTTTATGCATGGGACTGTACACCTCTATAGCAGTCACGCCATACATTTCACGCTTGGTATATGCTGAACATGCGTCACTTCGGTCAAATGAGGTCGTCCATTATCTTCAGTCCTGAGGGAACAAAAAAATGATAGAAAGGACCAAGTTCGAGGAAGCAATACACAAGCTTAAGTGCATCGCTATTCAATTTTCCTTTTTTCCCCTAATTAATGCATTTTACACTTAACTTCTCAAATTTATAGCCAGTTGATACTTTGCAGCTGATGTCACCTACATTCCCTGGGGGTGCGATGCTAACTGGAAGCACTGCTCTGTTAGAAGCTTTCTTATTCAAGTTAGACTTTAATCTGAGTTTTATTTTTTTAGCACAGTCTGACCAGAAAGAGCTGATTTGGTGGGAACTACAACAGATGGGCTGATTTGGCTGCTTAAACAAGTCCCTCACACATAAAACTGAAGTCACATTAAGTCAATAGTTTTTCAGTTAGTCACACTCACATTTTTATTGAAAATCAAACACCTAAACAGGACCATGAACGCTCGTATTGATCACAGGCTTCTGAAAATGTGATGTTTAAATCTATCTTGTGTTTTGTTTGGTTAATTCTTGAGGTTTCAGAACTTAAAACTTGTACAGAGGGAAAAGAAAGAAAACATATCTTTATTCCCACCTTTTTCATCTTGCTGTGCTTAAAGGCCTTGACATCAACACACACTAACTAAACGTATTTGCATAATGGGCCTGTACAATACAATATCCACTTTGATCAGTTAAATTCAATGCTTAACCTACTCCCAATTTAACAAGGAGGTATTATGCAAAGAGCAGTTTGAAGAGATCTAAATAAGTTATGTATTTGCATGATGTGCTTTAGCTGTAATGTTACACAGTATGGCATTACACATATCTATCTTGCACCTATTTAATTACACATTGTTTTGGTTACTGAAAAACAAGTAGCCCTGAGTAGGGTTGCCTTCCCACAGATCTGACTGGTATCTTGGCTGGATGGTCACTTGTTTGTCTCCGTAAGCAGTATTCTTTTTAAGACTGACTGGGTGACAGGTGCGTTGGAGGAGTCTTAGCTGTTTTCAAGAAAAACTCCAGCACACTGTCTCACTCCTGGTTTTCTTTTATTAATACGATGTTTCAGTCCCTCAGACCTTCCTCAGGTATGAGCACAGCCCCTTCGGCTCCTCTTATATAAGTTAAGGGACTGGCCCCTATAGAGCACTGGTCCAATTACATACATTACACATACATTTACAATTAGATCCCAATATAAAATATTCCAAACTATATACCGTGAATAAAGCACATGGTTAATAATTAGAAAAATAAGTAGATAATTATCAACAGTATTACCAACAATTACGTTACATTATTCAAACAACACGATTTTTTCAAAGCAGGACAAGTGGCGCATTGAAAAATTAAAACATATATATCAAATCTATATATATCTTATATATCATATATCATGTTTTCAAATATCAATATCATGTTCATATGACTTAAAACCTAGATTAACATTCCAACCATGTTTTAGAAAATAAAACAATTTTAAGATTATTCTCAGTTGCACCACATGACATTTTTTAAGGTCATAGCCAATTTGCGAGCAAAAAATGCTAAAATGCTTAATATAAATGTCAAACATAGATTTATGCACCTGACATTGTAAATATTTGAAAAAGTTCAACAGAAACTAAATATTAAAATTTGCTTGTTGAAAATCCTTGTATGTCATTGGTGCATATTTAGGAGTTCTTCTCTCAAACAGAAAACACTCTTTTCCACATTGTGATGTCATGTGGAAATACAGGAAGTGCTCCACTGTGTTTCTACACTCCATACACCCTCACTAGAGTCATTTTGATCATTTCAACCCTGGAATTTCTAATCTCTACTGAACTAAATGTAAAAAGTTGCTGTTAACTGGAAAAATACCACAACATGATATAACAAGGTGGAGCAGTGACAGATATAAAGGACTGCTCAAACATGTGTGAATGAAACAAAACACAGCTCCAGGTCTGTTTTTGATGATATTATACCTTTATACCATGGCTTAAAGCTCACAAGAGTAAATATTACGTAATATATAGAACCTTCAAGTGTTTATATGGAGTTGTGTTATTATAAACAATGCATCAAAACTTACAAACAACTTATTTGTGGACATGAATTAAAATCTTATTATTTGAAAAGCATCAGGATGGTAAAAGCTGACGTAAGCCCTGCCTATACAAGACCATGAGCGATGTGGCATTGTGACCCTTTACAGTGTAGTGAAGCAGCGCAGCTCAACCTCTCACTCAGTAAAAGGACCATTGTAATAGACACAGCAGCTGCCTCTCCTCCTCTCTCACCAGCCAAACTTAATGAGATTATCTTTACGCTTTATCCTGCGTCAGTACCCGGCATAGGGGTCAATCACTGGATTACTTAGCACCTTGTTTCAAACTTACACCACTTTTATTACATTTTTCGTGTAGATTTTGTCGCTTGTTTCGTCTCCGAAGGATGTTAAAGACTTTTGGGGGTTTTGAATCGGGCAGGAGTGAAATTTTGGGACCATGGGGCGTTGGGAGTGAGCGCTGGAGCCTCACCTGCTGAATGAAGCATCTTTTGGGGGGACAAAACGTGCAGAGGAGGTTAGACAAGAAGAAGTAAAGAGCAGAATTGGGGCTTGGATTGTCCGTTCCTCATGCCACTTGTAAATAACAAAGTGAGCGATGAATGCACGGTCAGCACAGACAAATCTTTGACTGACGCGAAAGCTCTGGTGGAGTCCCTGATCAAGGTACAGTAAGATCTCCTATAATCCATAATTATTAAAATGTATTTGTTATAATGACTTTTATATGAAAGTGCGAGAGTGTCAAACCACCTTTGCTGTTTTTTGGTTAAAACTGTACTATTTGTGTCTATCCAAAGCCTAGATAAATAGGTAGAAATGTATTAGTAAAAGCGCTGATGCTAAATAAGTATCAAAATGTGTGGAAATTTGGTAAGATTTGCCTTAGAGAAGAGAAAAATCTACTAAATTTAAATGTATGATGATAATACTCCAATTGTCTGATTTTGATTTTGTATTGATTTAATAATGATGGTGTTTGATTAAAGCATGATTGCAAAAATATAATAAAACATAGATACCTGATAATTCACTGAAATAGGGAGATAGATAGATACTTTATTGATCAAAAAGGAAATAAAATTTTCTGCAGCAACAGTGAAACATAAGAACATGCACCAATATGTGGCAATTGGAACCATCTGCTTTGGTTTGTGCATGATGTTTTTATACCAAACTGGAACTGTAAACACAGATATGAGAACTTGTGTCCCCCTTGGCTAAAAAAGCACTCTCCCAGTAACAGTTCCTGCTCCAATGAATCTTTTGAGTCTATTACGATGACATACTTTCACACTGTACCATATTGTATGACCAGTCTCGCCGCTTTTGCACTGCACTTTTACTAGTACTTGACAACATAAGACAAGACAAATGTATTTGTATAGCACAATTTGTACAAATAATAGAGTTTAATTCTGGGCCCCTTAAACCTTGGGGTCCAGGACAACAGACCCCTTTACCCCCCTCTTGTCTACTGCCCTGAATCAAACTTAAATGATCATCATAAAACATTAACATTAAAAGAGAAGAGTGCAGAATAAGATATGCACAGCTAAACAGAACCTTTTATCTTAGATGCATTGATGTGATTAATAAAACTTGTATTAAAACTCGTATAAAAACAGGACATGCAACTAACTATATTTCTAAAACTAAAAATATCGTCTGCAGAGTTTATTTATGTTGAATGGGCCGTATCTCGCATCTATCTCTGTCTTACAACTGGGCCAAAGCTGCGGCTGCACAAGGTTGTCAGGGCTTATCCCGAAATAGATCACAGATAATGAGATTATTCATAACATTTCTTATTATCCCAGGTATTCCTTCTGGGCATGAAAAGATCTATAAATAATATATAGTGTATGATTTATGTCTGTAAAATTTGTTCTGTCTCGTTTTAACATCTTTATAGGCCAATAGTTCTGCAGCATATGCACGTGTGATATTAATAATCGTATGGGATGTGTATTGGAAGTTAAAATGATCTCACTTTATGTTATCCCCAAGCCCAAATAAATGACTGCAATGTGTTGTTTTATCAGCCTATGTAAAATAAAGAACATATTTAAGGTTCCTGAAAATGATCAGGTCTTGAATTCACTATAAAAATGTTTGTAAGTTAATAGTACAAGTATGGAGGTGCTCTACAGATTAGCTACTTTGGGACAATGACATCCATGGTTTTAGACCCTATATTATGACTAGTAGAGGGTCTGTGTAATCCTGCAAAGGTCCAGGTAAGATACATGTTAAATACAGTACAGTATACACAGTAGATGCCAATACAAATGAGTTGAAAAATATTTTAAACCATAAAAAAGCAATCCAAACATAAATTAAATCAAGGTTCAAGGTTCTTTATTTGCCATTCAAACATGTGAGAGAAACACATGACAGAACAAAATGTGTCTATCCAGCCACATTGATTAAAAGAGATAAGAATAATAATAAATAAGCAGTATTAATTGTAGATCTCACATGTTTTCCAGGTGGTAGCATGTCACCGTCACCTGGCCTCATGTGTGGGGGGCTGCACAGACTCTCTCCAGCTCCGGGATGAGCTCAGACAAACCCGGGAGAGGGCCCTGAAGCTCGCCATGTCCATCTGCACCCACCTGACCAAAGCTCTGAGGGACAAGAGCCTGCCCCAGGACCACAGACGCCACTGTGAGCTGCTCTGGGTGGGCTTCTCCTCCAGCCTCGAGCTCCTGCACGTCGATATGTGCAAGGTCTTCAACATGGCCGACAGTTTCACACTGGCCAATAACGTCTCTCTGGTGCAGACAGGATTACAAGGTACATTCATGCTCTGAAAACTCCACTTTGTTTCTGACATGCTCGTTAATAAAAGTTTACTCTTCACTAATGTGTGATTAAGTAACAAAGGGTCTTATTCATCGCACTGGGTCCCACCCACTTTTGTCTCAAAACCTCCTAAACTGCACTTTCTTGTGGTGGCACTTCATTTCAATGAGGATTTGGGAAAAATGTTACTGTTAAAACACACATAAAGTAGGTTAATTTGTGTGAAATTAACCTTTCATGTGCACCAACAAGTCAACACTTCTCTGGGGGGCTTTAAAACAACTTAATACTCGTTTTATTTGCTGCCAAGATCTGCAGCTCCATACAAAATAATACAACCTGAATCTTATGGCGGGGTGCACAGCAACTTTTGGAGTAAGGTGAATAGAAACAAGAATAATAGATAACATCTTACTTTTCATTATAGGGATGCAGTTCATAACATGTCACGTGTTTTCTGCACTGTCAGCCCACTAACTGCTGTTCTCAGACCCATAGTTGCTTGAGCACGCTCCAGACAGCTTAACAAATGAATGATAATAGCGTCCCTTCTGCAGGAGGAGGGACTGAGGTGGCTGCCAGAGCTCTGAGTTTACCAGACCTGCAGCAGGCAGAGAGCACAGCGCCCCCTGCTGATCTGGAGGGACAGGAGCGCTGCAGCCTGGAGCAGGACATCAGCCGAATGGACCACATGATCGAGGACATGGAGAGCAAGGTGAACGTGCTGCGCTGGATGGTGGAGCCACAGGGGGCGCTGTTACCTGTGGGCAGCACTGACAGCTTGTCTATGGCCCTGCTGTCTGTGGATGAGGAGGGTCTCGGGACAGAGGAGGAGGGACCCAAACGCCTGTGCCAGCGCAGCCATGTGTTTGCACTCGTCCTGCTCTGTGTGATGGTGGCTGTGGCAGCCACTCTGTCCATCTGCATCGTCCTCTTCACATGAAGGACTCGCTCACATAGGAATCATTTTCAGATCTTTAAAGTCTCATTTCTCCATGTACTGTAATTAAAGCTTCAAATTATTTATTTTATTTACATTTTCTAGGACGTTGATTCCATCTTTATGTCCAGTAGAGTTAAGGAACATCAACATCATGGACTGCAACTTTTGTCACCAACATAAACTCAATATGTTATTTAAAAACTGCTTGTATTAAAAGAAGCTGATAGTCCTGCACTAACCCCAAAGCTGCCGTATTTCACCTTTCCTCTGCTGAATACCACTTCTACAGAACTACAGGGTAGAGTTTATCTGATCAGGCAGCTATTTAAAATGTTACAGGCCTGTACAAAGACCCACCCTCTATATTTTACAGCTGTTGCTTTAAAATGAATTATTATATTATTTAATTAAATGTTACATTTGTTGTAAAAGCGAAGTAATAGAGAATGTAAATGTGGGCTAAATTAAATATGACTTTGTTATGGCTGTTGTACTGTGTTTGTGTTTAAGCTCTTTCAACATCCAAGTACTTTCAGTTCAACACAGAAGAATACAGCGAGTTTTTTTAACCTAAACTACCTAAAAGTTTAAACTTCTACTTTGAACTACATCTCCATACCCCATGCCACTCAATTAACTTTATTAATCAATGCACATATTGTTCCTCATGTGGCAAATATCAAACCTTAGATTAGGAAACTAATAAAAAAAAACTTGAACTGACAACATTTATTAGTTTTACTTTTACAAAAATCATTGTAGCCACAGTTAAATATTAGATCTTATTCCACTTTAGACTTTACACGTCGCCAGGCCATATCCAAGGCAGGCCCATTCATTGGTCATCTCCAAGAAGTCGGGATGTGAGGCTAGACCACTCGCTACAAGAGAAAAGCAAGAAAAAATAAATAAATTTTAAACATTTCACAGAATATGGTGTTACGATAATGAACTTTCTGAACTGACCTGTGACCAGATTGTGGAGGTTGCAGTAGTTGAGGCCGTCATCAATGAGACTGGAGACGCCAATGGACTGAGACTGGGCCTGCAGAAAATTTTACAAATACATAAAACACAAATTTTTATCAGTTATTAAAGCTACATTAGGTAACTTTTCTGGTTAAGGGGCCACCACCTGCTTGTCTCTATTGAGCAGGTTACGCCACCAAATCAAGTTACCGGTCAGATCTTTGGAGATTCAAGCGCTCTAAGTTTTCTTTTTAACACGTGCAATGGAAATAAAGCAATATCGACATGCTGAAGATTCCAGGCGAAGCAATAAAAAATCTCCATGGACACACACTGGTACGGACAGCCCATCAGAAAAGTTACACAGTGCATCTTTAAATGAAACTGCCAGTGACTTACATTGACCCTGCAGCCCCTGGTTAAAACAGTCCCCGTGAATTTAAAGCTGAGATTTTCAGCTTTGAATCCATCTACTGAGGTGTGGTTGGCCATGATGGCGAGAGGGGTCACCGACACCAACTGAGAAGGACGACAGGAAATACAAAAACCACAATAGAATTACATAAGAACAAAGCAAAGCACGGTCAGTGAAGGCAACTTCTGAAAGATTTGGTCTACTTTTAGAATTATACAGTATTTTTTTATATATATATATCAAGGCGGAGTCATCTTTTTATCACCTCATATTTGAGCCTGAAGCAAAACCTGTTTACTTCATATGGTAAGTTACGCCCTTGGGTAATTTTGACTCTTAAAAATCTGGGGAAAAAATGTAATAAGTAGTTTTTAAAGGTTATATTACGGAAAATTGAGTCTTGTTACTTTTAAGCCATGTTAGAATGTTGTTACCTCATCAAAAACGTACCTGGAGTTCTCATATTTGCAATTTATTATTAGTCTGTCCACATCTCAAAAAAAAGCTCAAAGCTCAAAATGCTCTGCTCCACCTTGTGATGTCATGATGTGGTAGTATTGCGAGTTAACAGCTACAGTTCATCTTTAAGTCAGTAGAGTTTGGCAATTCTAGGTCTGAAATAATCCAAATGATTCTAGTGATGGTGTATTTCTAAACACAGTGAAGCACTTCCTGTTTTACCACATGACATCATGAGGTGGAGCAGATTGTTTTCTGTCTGAGAGAAGAACTCTACACACTCTACATATGCAGGATTTGTGCGTTAAATATGTGCAAATGAAACAAAACACAACTACAGATATGTTGATGATGAAACACCATTATAAAATAGATCTGAAAACAGCATAATATGGTCCCTCTAAGCTTTATATGTACTTATACTTTATAAACATATTGCAAACTTTAAATATTTGTACTTACATTGTAATGACAAGCTGCACATCCACTTTTAGGGCTGAGGGCCACTATCTGCTTCTCTAGTGCTGTGTTGATCTCTGTACATGGGGTCGCAAACAGCCTGACAGAAGAGACATTTAATACATTTTTTAAAAGAATATAAATATAAATAAAGTCATTTTTTCAGGTTTTTCAGGAAACACAAAGAACACCCCCCAAAATTGAAATTAGGGCATTTTTTTGCCTAAATAAAGTGACTTAGGCGATTATTTTAGGAAGGTGATGATATATAACTTATTCATATTTTTGTGATTTTCAAATAAAAATACAAAAAATCCTAAGCTCTGAAATATCCCTTTAACAATTTGAGTTTGAATCTTTCTGATTTTAGGTATGGAATATAAAAACGTGAATACAATCAGTGCCTTTACAGTATTTCTTAAGAATATTTTAAGTACTATTTAAGCGTATAAGGTTGAAGTAATTTTAAGTCTATACTGAGAACACTTCCCATTCTATTATAAACTATTAAGAACTGTCTCCTCACCATATGGATCTGCAGAAGGCGTGGTAGGGCACTGGTCCTGGGAGGGAAACTGCGCTCACAGAGGAGAGCAGGGCAGCCACAAGAGCAGCAGGCAGCAGCAGCACCGGCTTCATGTTTGTGGTTTAAAGTGACTGAGTTCTGCTCCTTTTATATGAAACATGCAGCACACAATGTGGATGGATAATCGATTAGGACGCTCAGATGGACTCAGGGTCTTGTGGTTGAAGTCTGACTTCACGCAGTTTTAAGGAGCACACGACAAAAGACTGAGGATGTCTTTTGTTGCAACTTCAGAACAATGTTTCTTACAATGAGAATTACTCCCACTGAAATAGTAAAGATTTAACAACATTTAATTTTGTTTTATTAAAAGTGCTTTATGTAACATTTCTGGTGGCCTGTCTCCAAGGAGATGATTTGTCAAAGCCAGTTCACATTAGGTCTGTGGAGAGGCGACTGTGCTGACTCAAAACACATGCTTCTGTTTACAATAAAAAACAAATTCAATTTGAACTTATTGTGAACTTAAGTTTAATGTAAAACAGGCAATACAAGCAATAAAAATGTTATTGCTTGTTATTATTTTATTGTTATTGCTTGCTACTGAGACAAACAGATGTCTTACCCTCCATCAGAAAAGTTACATGATGCACCTTTAATGTTGGGCTGATTTGCTATTAACACATTTACTGTTTATAATTTAATATGTCAAATTCATGCTATTAAATTCATTTTTAAGCCACGTTAAAATGTTGTTACTTCTTCAAAATCTTACAGTACCTGGAGTTGTGTTCTATTTCATTTAGACATGTTCGAGTCATTATTAGTCTGTCTTCATCTTTGAATCTTAAAATATTTTGTTCCACCTTGTGATGTCATGAAGCAGAGATCGGTAATTCCAGGTCTGAAATTATCCAATTGATTCGGTGAATTTAAAAGTTCAGTGAGTTTAAAAATACAGTGGAGCACTTCCTGTATTATCACATGACATCACAAGGTGGTGTGTTTTCTGTTTGAAAGAAGAACTAAATGTTTGTGTGTTAAACGTGTGTGGATGACACAAAATAAAACTCCAGGTATGTTTCTGATGAGGAAACATTATATATATTTAATGAGTCTCTAAACTTTATTGTGGAACAAATTTACTACATTTTAATGTATTTACATTTAGCAATGGCAGAGGGTAAATCCTGTGATACTGTGAGAAGGAACAGCTCTAATGGATTTTAAACAACTGAACTTGGCTGATGTTGTCTACGGAGGTGCAATTCAATTATTTTTTGCCATCATTGTTCCTCCTCATTTACATGTGGCCAGTCCATAACCAAGACAAGCCCACTCATTGGTCATCTCCATAAAGTCTGGACTTGAGGCAAGACCACTCGCTGCAACAGAAAACACACAAAGAATCAGTACATTTACACAATCAATCATAATCAATACATAATTATCCATCTAAAACCACTATTCAGTGTTCAGACGTTGAAGACGTCTGACCTGAGAGCAGGTTGTAGAGGTTACAGTAGTTCAGGCCGTTGTCCAGCAGACTGGTGAAAGCCATGGACTGGGAGTTGGCCTGTCAAGTATAAATAAAATAGCAATTACTAATAATAATCTCCTATAATTAAAGGTCCATGTTAGAATGTGCAGGGTTTCAGCATTAAACATGTATAAATGAAACAAATCACAACTCCACATCACATATGCTTTGATGAGGAAACATTATAACATAGATCAGAAAATGGCATAAAATGGGCCATTTAAAGTTATTAAGATTGTAGCTTGTACTTACACTGACCCTGCAGCCTCCAGTTACTTTAAAGTTATTAAGATTGTAGCTTGTACTTACACTGACCCTGCAGCCTCCAGTTAAAACAGTGGGCATGAATTTAAAGGTGAGAGATTCTGCGGTGAGTCCATCTGCTGAGGTGTGGTTAGCCATGATGGCCACAGGAGTCACTGACACCAGCTGAAGACGAGGAGGAGGAGCAGAACTAGTCAATACATTTAGACAGATGTTTTCTATTTTATAAATTAATCTATGTTGAACTTCAGTGAGGCTGACAAAATAATACATTTTGATTCATGAAACACTGATGTATGGGGCCTGTAAAAAACAGCAGTGGAGGAGGCAGGAATTGAGCCACCTTATTTAACTTATTTTAGCTCTATAAACGTTTTCTCTTTAATTTAAAAAAATACTCACATGGTAAAGAC
>KN503045.1:11199-23395 GCA_000787155.1 Scartelaos histophorus | reverse complement strand
AAAAAAAAAAAAAAAAGTATAAATAATTTTTCCTATTTTAGAAACAAAAGGAAGACCCTCAAACAAGAAAATGAAAATACTGTTAATTATTCTTAGTTCAAAGTACTCAAAAAAAGATAATTATTCTGAATTCATGTCATTTCATCAATCGTATAGATAGACAGAATGATAAAATGATTAATATTTTGTTTTTCACTGTGTAAAACATAAAAAGTGTCCAGGCGTTTTTCTTCTCTGTGCACAAAGAGCTGACAGAGGAGATTCCGCTCAGCCCTGCAGTCATGGATTTGCATATCTGACATTCTGACGCCGCTGCACTAAATGGATTGATCTATTTATTTATTCGGTACATCTATTTTAGAATCTGCTGTCTGCGCTAAAGATGGAGGTTTTAAAAATAATTCTCTATGTGAGGCTGACAGGGCTGTTTCTAGATTTACAAGGGCTCTCTGCCAAAAGTAGTTTAGGGTACTTTATTTGCAAGATACACGATATATTAACAACAACACCGTCCTGAAACACAAGTAAGAGATTGTTGGATCAAGTGAAATGAGCTGTTTATCTTGTATCTAAGGACACTATACACAGGCTTTTTACACCGCATGTGGCAGCAAAGGTGGCAGAAGACCTTCCAGAGGAAATACTTCAAAGGAATAAACAGAGTAAGAGGGAGGCCTGTTCCTGTAGTGTTCGTCTGGCGCCCCCTGGGGGCTGCTTTGTGCCCGGGCTGCAGACCTTTGAGACAAAGGTCACTGAGAGGTGCAGAAAACAAAACATTACAGGAACAGTTTACTGCAGCAAAACCTGAATTTGCCTTGATCAATAAAGTATTTGTCTCTGAAACGGGGATGGGCAATTATTTTTTTCCATGAGGTCACATGAGAAACAAAATATTTTGGAGGGCCGAACCAAGATGCTCAGTTCTGCATAATATTACTTGTATTTTTGAAATAGAAAAAGCAGTAAACATTGTTTTGATGCACTTGTAAGTGTGTGTTATGACAAAGCAATGAAAAAATGTGTTTGCTTTACAAAAAATGTCAAAAAAACATCTCTAAAATAAAAGCATTGCAGCTTTAGTCCGTGCATGAGGCAAAATGATAAAATATGTTTATTTTGTAATTCCAGAGTCAAGCAAAGGGCCATATGAGGCCCCGGAGCTGCACAATACCCAGGTCTGCTTTAAAATGATGATGCATATGCACCATAGGCACTGTTTGCCAAACAAAGTAAGAAAAAAAACTTTAAAGACTTTAATGGTGGACTTAAAGAGGGGGTATTTTATTTCTTCTGGGGTTTTAACTGCTAACAGCACCATCATAACACATCACATTTATATTGTGTTAGTCCAAATAATGCCCTTTGTGGACCTATTAAGTAAATAAAAAAAAAATAAAAAAAAGATTTTTTTTTTTTTTAATTATTATTTTGAAACAGCTCTGGAATAAATAGACGGATGAATAGACAACCACATATAGATATGAAGATAGATAGATAGATAGATAGACAGATACAGACACATACAAAAATAAAGAACAAAACATGCTTTTGGAGTGGATCTTAGCCTTTTCCCTGACAATATTCTCATTTCCAAACGGCCCTGGAGTATAAATCGGTACAAAACACTTTTCTGGCAAGCGAGCAGACCCCATCTGAACCTCCCTGTAAATCACTGACAGTCACCAAGAAATGAGTCAAGCCGGGGACATTATTAATTGCTCCCAGCTGACTTCCGTTGTCACTGCGCTTTGGCTAACGCGCAAATTAGGCTAAGCTTAAAACCGTCGGCGGGTATGATTCCATGCCCGCGAGCCCCTGCCCGTCTCTGCCCGCGGTCGCTAACAGGATGGGAGATGGGCAGCGCTTCTCTTTTGACAAATTTGGCACATTAAACGGCGCTAGGCTAATCTCCGTCACTGTTAGCCGTAATGGACTTAATGGGCTATTAGACAAAAAGGTGCGAAGATAGCTAATGGAAGAATTTGTCAGAGCTAACGCATGTGTGGCCCCTGAAGCTATCCTCCACTTCAGAAACACCGGAAAAAAAATAAAAGAAAGACGAATTTTATCTGACGATGATTCATGCTAGCTACGGCGGTTGGCAGTGTCTCAGGGGTTATTTTTTTGGAACAATTCTCGCTTTTTTCACCGCTCGTATCTACCTGCTGGATTGTAATTGGCAAAATTCTGTCTGTGGATTTCTGAGCGATGACCCTCTAGAGCAGTCGCCATAGCGATTAACAATTCACAATCTTTTGAAAAAGTCTTGTAATTAATATGAAGTCACTTACGCATGGGTTCAGATTCCTGTTGAGGAGGTTTTTTTCCATTCAAAGGACAAACAATTAGATTTTATCGTCTTGTCGTCTTTAAGTACTTGTACGTTCAATGCAGCTGACACTAGTCTCCGCCCACTCCTCCCATTGGTCAGTGTGGCTCAAGCACTGACAGAGTGACAGCTGGTTGACCAATCACAGCAAAAGGTGATCTCAGAGAAGTAATAGATAATTATCAAGTGTAAATCTGTATTCTTCTAGATATTTCCACACACAGTAGATCACGACCAGGTCTGAAATGGAACCCAGAAGACCCGGAGTTAAACTAGAACTAGACCAGGTACAGAGGAATAAGTCCAAACCAGGGCTAACCCAAGTGAAGTACTATAGTAACTCTCAAAATACTACACTGCAGGCCATACTCGGTGGTGTTAAGATACTATTGAACCCACAGCTGCCCTGGGACAGACTGACAAAAGCAAGACTGCCGTTAGCTCCTCCAACCACCACCGATCACTCGCAAATTCATAGTAAGCAATGTGGGTGTCTTGCCTAATGACACAGCAACATCACTTAGCAGGATATGATTCTTTGACCTTCAGGTATCACAGGTAGGGACCATTCACCAGAAAAGTTACACAGTCCTTGCTGATTATCTGGCAACCCGTTTTGCCTCTTAACTTGTATTTCATTGATTTACTCTACACCTACATCTGGCGTTTTTGTCTTTCCACAACCATTGGTCCGAAGTTTTATCACGGAAAAATGAACAAAAACGAAATAAGAAGAAGAAAAATGGATTCACGGTTCTCGCACTTTTCTCAGCCGGTCCCCCTGTCGGCGTGTTTGGTTAACGCCGCTCTTGTGTGGAGACCTTGCCCATTACCAGCCTGTGGGAGACTCGCGGTGCTTTTCTCTGAGCTGTAGTCAAACTGCGCAGGCCGTGACTCACACTGACTCACGGTGTCAGGGAGGAAGGCCGGCCTCCATTTTGCAAGAAAAACAACACGGTCAGTCGGCTAGAGCGTAACGTGCTCATGACTTTTAATGTCACTCGGATGATTTTATGCTAATAGATTCCAGAGTTAAAGGCGCTGTACCTGGTTTTCAACGTGTTTTGAGTGATTCATGCGCTAGTGTTTGTGAGTAATCCTGTATTTCCTATTTAGATTTTTATTATTCGAAGAAAATATCAGCTTTAGTCAGTAAAAATATATGCAACTGACCACTGTTCCACTGCTTTTTTCAAATTCGGCGTTAATCTGAGCTTCATTATCACACAAAAATAAAAGTTTTAAGTTAGTTACTTCCACGTTTTTGTCAAAAACTGAACTAAACAGAACCATTAGCGCTCGTATTGATCACAAGGTGTGGGAATTGTGCGTTTAAATCCATTTTGTGTGCGTTTTCCAGATGATTTTAAACTTTTTTGAAAGCTTTTGTGTGCGTTGTCACTGCTGAGTATTTCTCCCATAGAGCTGCATGTAGAACACCCCCTGCATGACGTCGCTGCAAAGTATCAGCATCGTTAGTTTTATTTTATTTGATTTTTACATGTTCTAGAATCGCAAATCTGGTCCGAGAGACAAATTTCAGACAACACAATAACTTTTTTCTACCTGGAGGACTTGGAGGATTTTCATTTTGATTTGTTTTGGTTGCCTGACTATAAAGTAAGAGGATTATGCTGACAGCCTGCTACCTCTGCCTCTCAACTAATCCATATAAATGCACTCTCTCTCCATCTCCTTTGCCCTTCTGTTTATAGCAAGTCTATGTTGGTTAAATAAGCGCATTATGGAGTGAGAATTTACCCCTTAAGTAAAGTTTTCTTCGATCAAGTCCACAATACCGTTTTTCTTTAATTTGTGTATAAATGTATGTCTGAAAATGAAACCTGCTCTCTTTGCTTAATTAGTTTTCTTTTTTATTATTAATGATTTAAACATTACAATTTAACATTATATAAGAGCTCTCTGATGTTTGAAAGTTGCAGAAAACAAAAAAAGGGGACATTACGGTCTGAGGTTCAAACTATGTAAACCAGAGTTGAACCAAGACGTAGTTAATGCAAGATCTAAGTAAACCAAGGACCAAATATGGACTGAGCAAATCACTAAATCTGGACTGGACCGAGACGGAACCTGGACTAAACCAAGGACTAAATCTGGACTTAGCCAATCATTAAATCTAGATTGGACCGAGACGGAACCTGATTAAAATTGGATTGAGCCAATCACTAAATCTGCATTGGACCAAGACGGAACCTGGACTAAACCAAGGACTAAAATTGGATTGGGCCGAGACTGAACCAAGGACTAAACCTGGTCTGAGCAAATCACTATATCTGGATTGGACCAAGACTAAACCTGGACTAAATCAAGGACTAAATCTTGATTGAGCCAATCATTAAATCTGTATTGGACCTGGACTGAACCTGGACTAAACACTAAACCTGGTCTGAGCAAATCAGTAAATCTGGATTGGACTGAGACTAAACCAGGACTAAACCAAGGACTAAATCTGGACTGAGCCAATCATTAAACCTAGATTGGACCGAGACGGAACCTGGACTGAACCAAGGACTAAACCTGGTCTGAGCAAAACACTAAATCTGGATTGGACCAAGACTAAACCTGGACTAAACCAAGGACTAAATCTTGATTGAGCCAATCATTAAATCTGGATTGGACCTGGACTGAACCTGGACTAAACCAAGGACTAAACCAGGACTAAGCCAATCACTAAATCTGGATTGGACCTAAACTGAACCTCGACTAAACCAAGGACAAAATCTGCACTGAACAAATAGGGTTAGGCAAAGACTAAACCTGTAACCAATAAATAACCGTGAACTAAACTAAAGTGCTTGATTAAACTAAACCTGGACAAAACCTGGACTAAACCAGGGATAAATCAAGTTTAAATTGTCTTTAAATCAAAAATGAGGCAGTACTACATCAGTACTAAACCAGAACCAATAATCCAGAACAAAACAAGTACATGTAGCAGGATTTTTCCAGATCTAAACCTAGTACCTTAAATGAGACTAAACAAAGTCCACCCAGACCCAGAGCTAAAGCAGATCCAACTAAGACCAAGCGTGACTTAAATGTGTTTCAGCTCAATTTGCCCTTTTTTTGCTCACACAAAATAGCGTGTACATTGAAGACTTTTTGGAGTGTGGCTTCCCTTTGGCACAGAGACAAACAACATGGCTGCAGCTTCAGAAAAGACTATCGATCTTGGAGTGAGCGGGCCCCAGGGTTTAAGAGGAACACAAGCTACACAGGGCTGAGGCTGCGAGCTTCTCTGTCGGGTTACCACAACATTTGGAGACAATTGCAAAAGTAATAATTTCATTAAAGATATTACACTTCTCTGGGGTATTAACTGCCAACACGTAATGTATTTAGATCTAAACGTTGCCTTTTATTGTTTTGAAAATGCTATATTTGCCAAAAAATAACAATTCTGGGGGAAATTTTGGTATTGTGTGTTGTTTTTCGTTGTTCAAGATGCAGTGTAAGAAGTGTAAGATTTATTTATTTTTCTTTTTAGTCAGTTTTAGTATTTTAAGTATTTAAGCGTTGTTACCCTATTGTCTGGAGTCACTGCAGCAGAAACTCCCTGTCAGTTTGCATTTTACTAATGAATCTACTGCACATTGCATCAGGTTTGTGAAGTTGTATTATATAGTTTTGCATCAAACTTTTGTATCCATGAAAAATGGCCGTGCTGTATCTTAGGTGATGTAGGTGTGTGGGACGTCTTGGATAGAATCCTAGAGCTAATCGGGAGAAGAGTTTGACATATAACCTGTCACTGCACTGTCACTTTTATATGATCAAGAATAAAAAAAACATACACAAACATATATAACATATATAATGACTTTGACTAATTATACATTTGCAATGGACCTACATAAATGTCTATATTATATATTAGAAAATATATTAATAAATATATGACAAACAATATTAGATTTTTCTTCTCCCATAAAATAAACCCCCCTTTAATCAAGCAATTTCATTCAATTAAACTGGTTTGACTGGTTAGGACCTACTGGGTTTAACCTATGTTATACATCATATATCTATATTTATTTTATGAAATAACTAATCTGAGATTTGGTACTAGCAGTAACCTGATGGAAGTTCATGAATTAATCACTTGATCCCACAAAAATACAAAACCAAAAAATAAAATAAATAGATAAATAAATAAAATATTCAAAATTGTGTATAAATTTGAAAAATAAAATACAAACGTTGGCACTTCTTATAGCACAGATGTTATTTAAAACAAAAACCACATTAGAGCAGAAAAGCACTTGGTTAACATGAACAATACTTAATATATTACATCTCAGAAGAAAAATGTCAATTTTTCTACACACTAAAAATCCAAAATAGTGAATAAACATTAAAAATGCATGAGAAAAGCATTGTGTTATTTTGGTAGGCAAATATGGCAGCTGTATCCTGTCACCTTGTAGCTAATTAACATCCTCTGCGTCCTTCTCGTCTTCAAACTTGGCAGTTGAGGACACCGGATTTACGAGATTAGCGCGTAGAATTTTTTGTACTTTTTTGTGTTCATTTTTGCTTGTAAATCACAGTAGCAACCTCCTTCGGAAACAGTGGGGTCCCGCGCGATGGGAGCTCACAACATTTCCGAACACATATGTTGTTGAGCACACAAAGGATGAGATGTCGTAAACACAGCCATGCTAAGTACCAACCGTGTAGGATTAGCATCTTGAGTGAGCGTAAACATGGACGAGAGCGATTTTCAATGGCGCGTACACACAACCATCTCGTTATATAGAGCTCAATGGTGCACAGTTTTAATTCTGGAAGAAAATCGAGATAGGATTTGTATTGTCCTTGTTCACGAAATCAGTCTTGGATACCATTTTGTTTGGTTTTAATAAGATAAAAAGGAAAAGATCATGATTTAAAAAACAAAACAAAATGCAATTCAGCTCTATGTCTACTCAGTTTTTAATTACATTTGAACTACTGTATCTAACTTTTCTCTAGAAGGTCTGCACCAGCTTGTATCCATGGAGATAGTATCACTTTGCCTGGAATGTTCCACAGTATGGCATTCTACCTGTTGAATTTGACACAAAAAGGCGCAATTACAGATCAGATCTGAGTAAGTACTGTAACGATATGTTTTTAATGAGGTTTTAAGCGATAAAACATTTGTATTTTAACTTATGTCATATTGTGGAACCTTCCAACCAAAGCAATGAAACGTGTTTATGGACACAAGCTGGTAGTGTATCCTCTACTTTAAAATTTGTATATGAAAGAAATTGTAAGTTTTAAGTATATAATTGAAGTTGTCAATATAAGAAAAAAAACCATCAGGCAATCATAAGGTTTGAACAGGTGACCCTTTAGGTGTTGGGTGAACACTTAACCCAATGTGTCACCAACTCATGTCCATTATACATACAGATTTAATTCCAAATCTGTATTCAAGAACATATTGTGAAATTTGTCAAAATCTTGCCATTTCAATTTGCCATTTCAATTTCATTATGTTATATGTTATCATTATGTTTCAGGTTAATTTCCCTACTGGAAAAAATGATATAATATTTAGTTTTTGACTTTTTAATAGCTATAGCAACAATCACATTTTTTCATCATTTTAAAACCTATTACCAAATTTTGGTAATTGGTAATTTACTTCCTAAATCTCAGATGTGTGGGCACTATTGAGCTCTACAGGACAACAATTGACCTTCTCAGGTCACTCAAGCCATCCAACATCCACCGATGGACTAGTAAGGTTAAACAGGCAGATTAAGATTGTCACAAAATCAATATATTGTTATTACACAGGGCCGTTTCTAGCTTTAAGGGAGCCCCATAGGAAATGCTCTGTTTGGGGGCCCCTGGAAAAATGTGCATTCAAGTGATACAAATAAATGGAAGATATATAAACGGATTATTGAGAATACTTACCAATAAGTTTTCGACAATAAAACAATTATTACGGAGTTTTATTAAATTATGTGGATTGTCATAAAGCATGTTCAAATTTAAAATTAATCACAAAAAATTGCAAAGAATTTTAATTATATTGAATGGCATAGCATTAGCATAAAGCATAACAACAGTTCTCAAACTAATTAACAGTCTCTTTTTTTTTTTCCTCCTTTGAGGCCCCCTAGTGTTTTGTGGGGCCCCAAGCCTTTACACAGTCATTGCTAGAAACGGCCCTGTTCCTATACCTTCCCTAAATAGCCCTAAACAGAAAAACACCATTGATTTTATCTTCACATTTTGGGGTACGAGTATCACATTATATAATCTGTATAATTGTTCAAAGGTACATTGTAATACTTGATTAAAAAAATAAATAAATCAAAATAAAACAGCACATATTGGATTTTAGCACATTGCTATCTGTTGATGTAGGACTGAGAAATCATACTTAGAAATAAAAATAAAATAAAATAAAAACAATTTAAATTTGTTCATGCCATTACAAATACTTGTTTAGATTTAGACAACCAGCCACTGGGCAATATATTGACACTAGTAATTAAATACAATTTTGGCTAAGTCTGACACGGCATGCTAACACCCACTAACCACTGTGCACCACACGGCCAAACACACAATCATGAGGGCGTAAAGTGCAAGCTAACGTGCCCGCGACATGTTGGCTAATTGATTCATCCAAAAAGACAACACCGGGATTGAGTCCAGGACCGAACGGAAACGCTGGCAGTAGTCGTAAATCTCCCTTTTTTCCCCAGCTCTGTGCCTTGTATATCGGATAATGCAAGAGGAGAGATATGGAATGTACTGTTGCGTGTAATAGATAAAAATAGATCGGATTTTTGCTGCTTGAACCTACGTCTGCTCTTCCTCCGTTCGCGGCACTGCTCCCTCTCTTTTTCTCTCCGCTTGGTTTTGCAGCGTGGTCACTTTTGGGTCATATCGCACTAGTAGCTTCGTAAGGTGACTGTTGAAAGCTCATTTGTCATGTAGTGTGGGTCGCCCCTCCCCCTCCTCATGCTCCCGAGACAATTGGCGTTACAGTGGATAGAGATAATAGGAATTGTTTGGAGCAGTTTTGGTTAAATTTAGCACAAACGTTCCATTATTATCAGTCAATATACTATATACGGATAAGGGCAGTGTTAGAAATGTATGATACAACATTGGACTAGAAGGGGTAAAAGCACAATGCTGCAGACTCAGAAAATATGCTGTGATCTCTTAAAATGTGTTTTGTGCAATAGTTACAACTGAAATACCAAGTCACTCTTTATAAAATGAAATCGTGCCCTCTTTTCCATGTCGTATGTGAAGGTGTATGCGCTGCATTGTTCAAACAGCACACAAATCCTCCTGTACCGAATGTCCAAAACTCTGCCTCTGTAAATCACCTCAGAAAATAGGGCACTGAGGCAGACTAAACCGTGTGCAAATCATAGTAATTACACAGAGGATTTCTACTTCCTGTGCTCAAACAAAGCTGAACTCAGAATGACCCAAAATAATGCTACAATGAAGTGAAAGTAAAACACCAACATGACTTCCATTTCCAGGCACAGTTTCACAGTTCTTGCTCTTTGCACATTTTCTATACACCTAGCATGCCAACCACACTCCAAGGCAATCCTGTCAGGTACTGTACCGCAGTGTACAGCCTCTGCTCTCTTCTGTGTTAAGAGGAGAAGTGTCTCAACTCTTTTCTGCAAAAGGATCAGCCCAGGTCCTCCAGTCACAACTTCTGCTGCGCCGACACGCCCTTCCAGTAATCCAGAATGTCATGGAGGTCCTCTCCTTTTGCAAACTGCACCTTTTTGCGAAGTGCATTTCCAGCGGTAACATAACAGGCCTCGTCACGCTGGCCTTTGCGGTATGGTCGAAAGCGCTCCCAGATGCGCAGGGTGCTCTCGGAGTACTCTGGGCTGGAGGAGTACCCGGAGTAACTGGAATGGTGGCGCACAGGGGAGAGCTGGGAGTAGGAGGCTGCGTCTCTCCGGGAGCGAGTCAGGGGCTTCAGAAAGGACACCTTCTGGGCCGGGGAGCCCTGGTGGGAGCCTTCATAGTACAGAGCTGGGACAGAGTGGCGGTGCTCCGAGCAGTGGTAGTCCTGCTGCACATGCAGCTGCTGCTGTTGCTGCTGCTGCTGCTGCTGCTGCTGGGGCTGCTGTTGGAGCTGCTGATGGTAATGGTGAGACCTCTGGTTCTCCTGATGCTGAGCACCAACACCACCACTGTCGCAGCCACCACCACCCCCTCCTCCACAATTCCCACTGCCAACTAAGGGTAGCCTCTCCAGGGGCTCCCCACACCCCACAGGGCTGGCCCTGTCTGGATACTGCTGCTTCACTTGGTTGCACCCATCTGGACTCCGCGGCTCAGGAACATCTAGGCTGTAGACTCTAGCTCCCCCACGGTCCCGGTCTCGCCCCATGGAGCCACAGGAGGTGGTGCTGCACTGTTTCTTCACAGCATTCACTCCCACACTCGCTGCATCTGCACTCATCTGACGCTGGATAGGCCGTACAGCGGTGGCTGGTGGAGGAGGCCGATAGGGGGGAGTGACCACAAAACCACCTCCAGTGATCCCTGGCCGCTCAGACAATGGGACATTCAAAGGGGGCATTGGAGAAGGAGTGGGAGCTTTACTAGGAACATTGACAGTGCAGTTCTCTGGTATCCCTGGAGCTAGAGGGATGAGGCCGCGGGTGAGTGAGGAGTTGCTGTTGGGAGGTGGGGAGGTGGGGTTTGAAGAGGGTGTGTTGCTCGTGGACACCCCTGAAGCTGCCACCGCAGCTGCATCCAGTTTGAGAGCGTCTATGCAGTTGTTAATGATTTGGTTGACCTTATCTACCTCCATGGCAATGGTGGAGATCTCAGAGGCAGAACCTCGACCGTCATCATCCGAGTCCTCTCCCATATCTGTCCCATCGTCATCCCTCAAGTCCTCCGCCCTGAGACCTCCATGACCAGTATCCCCCAACCGCTCCATCCCTGCCCCAGTCCGAATGTCCATGTAGTTCCCTTTGTTTGTGGCCAGCGCCTCTGAAAAAGCAGTGGCCATCTTTTCTACCTGTGGAATGCATGAGAGTCTCGAGGAGGTGGTGTTAGCCGAGTGGAGCATACCCGAGCTGGAGGAGGTGGACATGGGCAGTTTGTTTCCATGATGATGCTGATACTGGTGATGGTCCCTGGACTGCTCCTGGAGTTTATGCACAGCAGAGGGGTCATTGGCCACCGCCGCAGCCACCTCAGGCCCATAGCGCATTTCCAGGATCGTTTTCTTCACGCAAATGGCTTTCTTTTTCTCATCGTGCATTCGCTTTTTTCTCAGACAGTAGTAGACAAATCCGAGAAAAATTAGCATACCAAATAGGCATCCCACAATGGTCATTATGTAGTGTGTGGTGGTTGATGTCGGTATCTCATCTGAGCTTTGAGCGCGTGTCGCAAAAGAAATACAGGTATGGTTGTAACGTTGTGAGTTCCGAATGGACGCTATGCAGAATGTGTAGTTTGTGTGCGGCACTAATTTGTCCAGTGTAATCAGCTCCTTCGTGTTCTTCAAATTCATGATGTCGGAAACGTAAGAGTAGTTGTATTGTGTCAGAATGTACATTTTGCTGTAAGGACGCGGGATGTTCACCAAAACCGACGCATATTTCAACGAAACATGGTGAAGCTTGAGGGTTGGCGCGTAATTCCGATCTGTTGACGAAGATGAGGTGGTGGGTTGGTAGTAAGGTCCAATCCCGCCAAACATATCTGGTCCGATTCCAGAAGGTCCATCGAGATCAGGCGGTAGAGACGTATACCCCGATATCATCACCCCATCCCGACAACGCGACGATAAGATATTTTTGGCGTTCCGACTGGCAGGTCCGGCAGCGATCG
>KN503045.1:0-11166 GCA_000787155.1 Scartelaos histophorus | reverse complement strand
CTCACGCGGGGTCTCGCACTGCAGCCGGTCGTAGGTGTGGGTGACGTTGTTGAAAGACTCCAACCAGAACAGGAAGCTGTACAGGTCGCAGCCGCAGTGGAACGGGTTGGCGGCCAGTTCGCACACCATGAGCCTGCTGAGGACTGCGAAGGTGGAGGGGTCGATGCGGGCTAGCTTGTTAGACGACAGGTCGATGCTGCTTAGGCTAGGGCACTCCCAGAAGGCGTTGTTGGCGATGACTTCGATGAGGTTGTGTTGGAGGAAGAGACTGTTCATTCGGCCTAGACCTCGAAGCATGCCCTCGGTTAGGTTAGTCAGTTTGTTGTATCCGAGCTGGAGGACCTGTCAAAACAAAAATGACGGTGTTAATATTTAAGAATGTTTAAATATTTTAGTGTGTACTTGCAGAAGCTGAAGTACTCTCTCTCTCTCTCTGTCTGTATACAACTCACACAGTGCTAAATTAAGAAGTGCACCGTAGTATCGTCGCCATGTCCGAGTTTTGGTGTCTGTATTAATTCCATTTTTGATTAATGGTGCATTTTAAACATTACAATATGGTAACAAGAAAAACCTCTCAGAAAAATGAACCTAATTGACATCCTGACAGTGCTATTTAGGCTTTATTACTGAAAGCTGTGTACGGAGTTGGCTTCAGTCCTAATGAATTAAATAAACAGTACTTGTACTGCTGCGTAATTTAATGAATAAAAACTTAACCAAAGGAGCCGCACTCCAGTGTTTATGTAGCGTCATATGGCTTCGTAACCCCTCAACCTCAACATATTTTTGTAGTTAATAGCCAAAGTATTTGTGTTGTGACAGCTATTTGTAATGCAAACAAATTCAACATTAATATGGAATTTCTAAACACTAAGACTGAAGTGATGGACAGATTCTGTATTTGGGTGAAAACATCTTGTTATCTGGACTTTGGTTTTAGAACTCTACATAAAGCTATAATTACATCAAAATGACACAGAAATTTTCTTTTTTAGTTGTACTTGATCAGTAGTAGTAGTAACAAGTAGCTCCGCAATGAATGGAATTTTAATCAAGATGGAGACTGGGTTATTTTAACTGTCAGTGATATGGTCTTTTTAATGGAGAGGTCAATAGCCAGTCCTGTGGTTTGGAGCAGAGTTAATAAATTCCACTATTTTTATGTTAAAAAGCAATTATCAAAAGTCTCCTCAGGAAAATAATACTTTTATTTATTTATTTTTTTTATTTTTGGCATATTGCCCAGGCCTTTCCTCAAGCAGCATTAACTGAGCTTGTCTGGGTCTAAATCTAGTTTTGTTTTGTTTATATATATATATATATCTTTTTCCCTTTTGTGATTTAAAAAGTTGGGCGTACAAATCCACAGCCAGCCGCCGTATTAATCTAATCTATTCATCTAAACATCTTTAAAGAACTTATATGAGTCTATTTTCTGATCTGTTTTAATGTTTCCTCATCAAAAACAGACCTGGAGTTGTGTTTTGTTTAATTCACACATGTTTAACGTGTAAATTCTGCATATTTAGGCTCTTTGTTCCACCTTGTGATGTCATGTGGTAACACAAGAAGTGCTCCACTGTGTTTTTAAACTCCATGCACATTCAGTAGAATAATTTGGATAATTTCAGCCTTGGAAATCCCAATCTGTGCTGTACAAAAGGAAAAAAAGTTGCTGTTGACTTGAAAACCACCACTACATGACATCACAAGGTGGAACAGAGCATTTTGAGCTATGGAGATGCAGGACTAGTCATGTGTGAATGAAACAAAACACAACTCTAGGTCTGTTTCTGATGAGGTGGCAACATTATAACATGGCTTAAAGATGCATTGTGTAACTTTTGTGGAGGGTCTGCTACCCGCTTGTCTCCATGGAGATATTACTATTACCATTTTGCTTTGATTATTGAAACATTATTCGGCCTGTCAATCTAACGTCACATGCAACTTCCGGGTCCAATGAAAAATTTCGACCTGAGCCTGACAGGCATTAAGATATTTGTGTCCGAAGCCGACACAATTAAAATCACACTATTTTTATACGCCTACTAATGACACACAGAGGATATTGTTTGTGTTTCCTCTATCGGAGACTGAGACAAAAAATACAAACTCGGGATATAGCGAAAATAATGAGATTATTCCTCAAAAAATACAAACTCGGGATATAGCGAAAATAATGAGACTTTATTCCTCAGCTCTTGTAAAGTTGTAAAGCTGTTAAACTGCAGCATTTAATCCACATTATCCACAGAAACTGTCCTCAGCAAATACTGACATCCAGTCCACAAAACATTGTTCTTAATCCAGTTTGAGGCGATATTTAAAAGTAAAAAGGCGAGATAGACAGTTCCTCACGTGTTTGTTTATCCTTACAGTGCATGGATTGAGGTGAAGCTGCAGATTAGCGACAGCGACTCTACTTCCTGTAGACTTTATCACTTTTATGCTTTAAAAATCCTGCACCTGTTGCACCACATTTCACAAATAATAACTCAGCTTTGACTCATATTTAAACTAGAAGTGCAGAGTTCTGATCTTTTGAACACTTGAGAGTCTCAAAATGAGTGGTTTTACTGGAGACAGGAAACAGGAGACGCACTGATGTGTCCGAACCCAACCTGAGCCCCAACAGAAGTTCTAAATTTGTCCGAACCTGTCGGACTTTGGTTGGGTTTCTGGACATAAATAGCGATGAAAGAACATGTAATGTGATGATTTGGAGGAATTGCACTAGCAGCTACGACATAAATCTTCTTTGCTAGAGTCAGTGCTAAAAAGGCTGCTAGAAACAAGAGATGATGTTTAATTGGCGAGTAATTTCTTAGTTAATAAAGTTAATAAAGTGTTAAGGTGTAGATATTTCTCTCTGTTGTGAACATAAATAGTGACGGGAGAACATGTAACGTGGTGACTTGGAAGAATTGCCACGGCAGATTTCCTCGTAGCTGCTTAAGCTGTGAGAGTGGATTTGTTTTCGGTGCAGATACAAGTTGAGGATCAGATCTTCTCTTTCTCATCAACTGAAAAAATGAAAGAATGACAGTTTCTCTTCACCATTTGTATTGGTTTCTGATCTGTTCAAACAGCGAGGTTCACAACAGTGCGGCATTTTTACATGTAAATCAGTCGGGACAATTTCAGCGCAGCTGTGACTTGGACCTAGAAATAGAATTATGACGTAGTGACTTACAAGCCTAATAGGAATAAACTAGGTAAACTGGGTCGGCTCTATGGAGAAGCAAGCCCGCACACTGTAAGAATACATGTTTTTTAAGTTATTTTTGAGCTATACAACACCCAGATTGGAACAAATGTAAGGGTGATATGCTAAAAGACCTACTGTGGAACATCTGAGCCAAAAAAAATAGAGACAAGCAAGTAGCAGACACCTTTAAAGCTCTCAAGAGTCAATATAAGATCTGTAAAACTCCACTCCACAAAAAACTTACTCTACTTCTGTTTATTACCTGTAAATTGGCTTGTGCCGCGAACGCCCCGTCTTCTATGTAGCTGATGTCATTCTTGGTGAGGTTGAGGTCGGTCAGATTGGTGAAGCGGTACATGGAGCTAAACAGCACCGCCTTGAGCTTGTTTTCGTTCAGCCGCAGATCGTGCACCGTGTTGTTGATGTGCTGAGGTATGGTCTCGAAGGGGGGCTGGTTCTGGCTGCAGATCGCCAGCCACACGTAACCTTTGTCCCCCTCGATTAGCCAGCAGTCGGCCTCCGTCGCTCGGGGTAGCGTCGCCAAGGCCAAAACGCACAAGAGGAGAAACGAGGTAGACGCGGGGACGGATTGCATGATGGCCAAGGTGGGAAATTGAAAATATCCTTCGGGAATTGGTCGCGGAATAAGTTTAGATGACTTCGTAGAGGTCCAAAAGGTATTCCGTTTAGGTATTCCGATCACAGCGTGGTGGTCATTGCGCGAGACAGCAGGTGGTCCGTGTCATATTGTACGGGAGTGCAGGGGAGGCTGACGCGGCATGTCTTCGGAATTCTCTCACAAGATTGGATATATATAGTGATAGAGAATCTGTAAAAAAAGAAAAAACAGATTGGTTAGAAGAAGGAAAGCACAGTGTTATTGAAAACAGTGGTGGGGGATGTTGACTTCTGAATGTTCCACAGTATGGCATTCATTTTGTCTAGCTCCGTGGAGATAAGTAAGTGACGAGACATGGCAGATGGGTCATATCTGTGGAGAAGAACCCGCTCAAAGTAAGAATGCATGCTTTTTAATGTACATTGTAACAGTAAAAACACAATAATAGAATGAATACGAGATAGATAAGTCCAGGGTAAGCAGTATCATCTCCATGGAAACAAGCAGGTAGCAGCAAGCTAACAAGAAAGTTCCACTGTGCGCCTTTATGCGAATCAACAATTTTTGTAAGGTTGAAACGGCTTTTGTGAAATTGAGCTATGCAAAAAAAATTCAAATAAAGAATGAAAATTTAAAAAAAAAAAAAATGAAATTGAATGCTGATAAATAGAACCTTTCAAATCTTATGTTATCAGAATGTTCAAAATTTTGAAATCAAGGCAAGCAGAGGCAAAATGAAGCTAAAATTGTATATTTACAATGATTAACTGACGAGCAGACCTAAATACAAATGGTTTTATGGCATTATAAAATAAGCAAAACTATTTTGAATTTTCAAGGTACAAATCTTATTTACTTTGCTTCTCTGTTAAGAAGGATATAACAAAATACAGTTTTCTAATCCTAAAATAGACACAAAAAGTATAATTTATGATGAAATGTGTAATATATCTGTAGATGAAGTGAAAAACTGTTGTGGGCTCAACGTTCCTGTGAGGATTTGTCCAGTAAAACCTCAAAATGTGGATTTTGCCTTTGTAAATATGCTTAGTTCATGTCATAATCTCTTGGCAAATTAACAAATAATGTAAAATACGGTTATAAGTGTTTTTAAATTGGGCTCTGAATCATTCACACGGATCTGAGTGGTTTTTACTCTCCAAATTGTCCTTGATTTTTCATAATTTGTGATATTCTCTTAAATTATTTCTAATTTTCCCATGAAAGTTGCATTTCGCTTTTGCCTCCAGCTGCCTCCATTCCAGAATTTAAAATGTTTTTTAATGATTTTTCAAAGGATCTGTATTGATATTATTGCTGTTTGGTGTCTTTAATTGTGACTAATGTCGACAATGTAAATCAAATGTCTTGCCCGAGGACACATTGGCAAGATTTGAACCCACAACTCTTTAGTGAATGGATGTTTACCACACTGCACCACTGTCAGCTTTGTGTTTTGGTTTGTTTAATTGCCGAATGGAAATAAAGCTTTTGGAATATGTCAAATCAATATCTGTTAAGTTGGTGGTTCGACCTGATGCTTACTGTGTCCTTGAGCAAGACACTCAGCAAACCCAGCAAAATGACCAACTTTATGTGAGATATTAAGTTCCGTGAAATAAATGCATAGAAACTAAAATGTCGTTTAAACACGCAGTAATATGTTGTGAATGTGGTTGGTTTGGTTGCCGCTTCAATCCACCAGTTATTGCTACGGTCCTTGAGCAAGACATGTCTGTATTTTATGTACATTTTAGTCTACTTCATTGCTGTTTGGAATTTTCTACTGTATGCCATTCAGCTTATGTAACTCCATGAAAACAAGCCCTTTTTTGAGGTCCGTTCGAGAACATAATTAAAAATAAAACAAATGCACGTCAAATAAGCTTAAAACTACACTATGGAACATTCCGGGAATTGCACATCTCCATGGTGATGAATCCCTCACCAAAAACACTCCAAAACCCGTCAGAACCATACCCCAGCACCCACTTTCAAACGCGACGCCCACTCTCGTCTTGTCCGCCTCTTTTCCCACCATTTACCTTCATCAACCCGGTCACCGCTCTGTCCCTGTACTCCCGCCAATCTGCCACCTTCCTTATCCCACATACGCTTCCTATTTTAGACACTAGCGCTGGCATTAATCACCCAAACGCTGACAGCACATTGTCCCCTCCTATGACACCGGCCTGCCAAAACATAAGCTCTCTATCCAATATGCATGTCATTTGAATAGCAGTCAGGCGTACACAGAAAGCCAGGGATTAGCTCGTTGCGTCATCACCGACATTGTATTTCTGAGAACCTCACAATCACATCAAATACGAAAACGTTTGAAATCCGTGTCCGTTGAGCGAAGAGACCCGGAATGACCCGAAATCCGAACAATACGCGCTTTTATCTGCCCGGATTTCCACGTATATTCCACGTTCATTCACGGTCAGGTGTTCGACGCCGTGTTCCGTTGAACTCGTCGCTACCTTTTCTTTGAGTGTAAAAAGAAAAGGTAAAAGAGATAAGAGAGGGGATGTGGGTCATTGCTCTGCTCTGCAAGAAGTAGAAAAGAGTGAAAGTTGAATTGTGAGGATAGATTTTGATTTGAAAAAGTGAAGCTACTTATTGGAGCCTGAAATGTTCTAGAGAAGTAGAAGTACCGAGTAGTGCTCCGAGAAATTACTCAAGGGGAAAAAAGAAAGAAATATATAGAAGGGGAAGAGAAACTGAAAGAATAAGAATAAGAATTTTGTTCAGAATCTGCTCCAAAATATGTTAAAATAAAACCAAAAATGTTAATTCTTACTGCGAGTGGGGTTGCCTCTCCACAAGTCCAACCTGTTATTTGGCTAAATGCGCAATAAATTCTTAAAATTATGGCCATAATGATACTAAAATGTACTAATACTATGCTCCTTGCCTATTTGCAGTGATATATAAGCCTTAAAAACAGTTAAAAGTCTGCAAAAATGCTTATTATATTTTATTTTTCAGTAACATTCCTGTCATTTCATTCAAGGAAACTGTAATTGTATCATCAGTAGTCGATTGCTTAGCCTGGGATCCTTTGTTGTAGTGATTTGTAATGCCTTCAGGAATCACTTGGAGGATTTCGCGCTCTTTCTCGTCATTGCATAAACTTCTGCGTGAGAGAAACGACACAAAATCACTCTCGTGGTTCTTTTTGTTTTCAGGTGAGGGTTATGAAACGTAATATGTGCACCGTTGGGAGGTTTATCTGTTAAAATTGCATGTTGAAGTGAGGTTAGGGAGATGTTTTGCTGCTTTGTTTTGCCATTTTTCTGCAGTGTGGACTCGTGCTCCGCCATTTTGTGCCCACAGAAGCTAATGTAACAAAGCCACATGGAAAATACTGTTGCGTTTCTATTCGATAGCATAAACTTCTGTGTGAGAGAGACGACATGCAATCACTCTTGTGGTTTTTTCTCCTTTTTGGAAGTGCAACATTCCCCATTTACACGGGTACAGCAGACATATGGTGGAATATTCTCGGCACATCATGGAGACAAGCACAGGACAAATTAGACAGTTCACCTTTCAGTCATGGTGAAAGTACGGTAAAGTATATCAATGTGAAGTACATATAACTTATTCTTATTTCAATATATGTTTCTAGCTTGTTCCACAGTCTGAGTAAACTTGCATTTACAAGCGTAACTGAATTCAAAATTGGGGCATCACTGACAGATTGAAGTGTGTCACTCCGAAATGAGTTCTACGCAATATCAATTTGGGACGGTTCTCACCAAAAAAGATCAGAAAATGACGTTGAACTTTGGTTAAGTCCAGTGTTGAGAAAAGATGTCACAGATGTCTCCACTACTAACAAAAAAGTCTGTATTGACGCTAAAATACGTGAAAAAGTTGGTGAAAAAAACATCTCAAGCTGTACCAGAACAAGTATAAGCAGAGGTGTAGTGGGCGTGGTACTCAGGGGTAAGGCGTCCACCCACTTCTCCCAATGTGATATAAAATAACTTCCATAAGCTTGGGATATCTCCAGTACTGTACCAGAGTGACCTGAGACATGAGGGGACCAGGACTGAACCAGGACTAAATAGGGCTAAAACAAGACTAAACCAAGGCTAAACAAGGGCTAAACCAGGACTGAACCAGGACTGAATTAAGACTGAACCAGGATAAAAACCGGGCTAAACCAGGGTGCTCCGTGCCTCACTTGGCTAATCGTACCCATCGCCCGATCATGCTTTGCAGACACCCTGCCGGGGCTCGGGGTTTTCTCTCACTGTCCAGTCCTGGTTTAGACCTGGTTTACTCTTGGTTCTGTTGCCTTTTTGCCCTGGTTCCGTCTTGGGATCAGTCATGGTTTAGTCCTGATTTAGACCTCTTTTAATCCTGGTTAAGCCTTGGTTTAGTCCTGTTTTAGTCCTGGTTCAGTCTTGGGATCAGTCCTGCTTTAGTCCTGGTTCAGTCCTGGTTTAGCCCTGATTTAGACTTCTTTTAGTCCTGATTCAGTCTTGGTTTAAACCTGATTTAGACTTGTTTTAGCCCTGGTTTAGTTATGTTTTAGTACTGGTTCAGTCCAGATTTAGTTATCGATGCCGTCACAAATCGTTTACCCTCACTTAAAAACCACTGAGTAAATGGGAAATGGGACCTACCTGGACCACTGACACATTACACAGATACAAGTCCAAGTAGGAATATACAAGAATATTACGATTTAACATTAAAAATTGTTCTGATGTTCTGATGTCTACAAAAAGATTGGAATCAGTATGGAATATCAAGGAAGTATGGAATATCAATAAATATTCCTTAGTATCAAAATCAAGTCTGAAATGTTAATATCATGACAATAACTGCTATATTTGCATCCAGTCGCCTCTAAAGTAATTCATATACAGAAAATACAACTATAACCCACAACCCTACACCACAGCAGCAAAACCATCCACCTCCACAAACTTTCTACTTCCCCTTCTTCCCCACCCTCAGTTTCGAAGTCATTCTCCCGCGATAACCAATCCGAGTGTGTTTTAATTGGGACAGAAATGAAGCACTTTGCGTCTGTCCCAGTGCAAAGTCCCTGGAGCGGGAGAATTGGGTTCACAATCCCATCATATTACTTCATCGTCATTACGGCGTGAATCATTACCCTGTTAGCATGCGTTATGAGGCTGGCGTGTGGGGGGACTGCAAATGGGCTTTTTATATCGCCCAAAATCACACCCAAGCAAAGCGTATATGTTTACACAGAAAAACGGCAGTTGTTTTTCCTACGTAAAGGTGGTGCATACTTAGAAATGTACTGAATATTGGTTATTAGGGACAAATAGATAACATGACATTAGTTGCTTTACATAAATGACAAACTGCTTAAATTAAATAGTATTCATCTCGATTTGAATAGATTTTGACAAAGCTGAAAATAAGATTTGCCAATAGAGCAAGTCAGGTTTCACTTAAATTTAAAAAAACTATAAAGACCAAAGTTTAAAAGATGAAATGAAAGATTAAGGTATGATTTAGTTTCACCGTAAGATTTTGAATTTTAAATACCATTGAATTTAAATCAGAAAAATTCTAATTTCAATTCAAATTCTGAAATAAAAATTATAAATATTCAGTGCAAATTCAACAGTTAAAATTCAGAGTGTAAAATTAGGAGTAAAAAAATCACAAGAATGATCCAAAATGCCCCAAATGCCAAGGCTAAAGCAATTGATCCAAAATGATCTGATCTAACTTAATACCAAACAGGAAATGGTGCAGTGAAGTGATCCGATTGGTCAGAATTAGCCTCATCAAAACCTCAAACCCCGCCCACAGATGAGAACGGCCAATAGGAAACAGCCTCTGTCTTCCACACTCACTCGGGATTGATTACTTCTGTCTTGACATCTCTGCTCTGAAATTTTACTCTCTAAATTTTGACTGTTTAATTTGAGGGCTTGAATATATCTGTACTGAATGTGAACTTTTTATTACATTTTGAAAATGCACATGTACAATTTCAGCTACTAAAATTCAGAATAAAAATAATTCAGACATGTTTTTCCAGAGTTACAATAATTCAAAGTGAGAAATTCAACAGTGTTTAAAATTCAAAATCTGATGAAACAAATGATCTTCCATGTACCAGCCGCCGTGCAGCCAAGTGGTACAATATGTAAAGCTGTGCGGTTTGCATGGTAATAGAAAGTTACAACCATACTGTGGGACATTCCCTGTGGAGATAGATATGTTTTATTACATTTATACTGTGGAATATTATACCAACAGAACGCAGCAACTCGGCTCCTCACTGGTTTGAACAGATGTCAGTATATTCCCCCTGTTTTAGCCTCGCTTCACTGGCTCATGTGTGTTTTAGAATTGATTTTAAGATTTTACTCATCACTTTTAAAGCTCTTTAGGTTTAGCACCAAGTTATATTTCAGAACTTTTAACCCCGTGTGAGCCTCCCGCAGCCTTAGATCCTCAGGCAGGTCCCTGTGGCTGTTCCTAAGTCCAAATTCCAGACGAAGAGCCTTTTCAGTCCCGGGCCTCGGCTTTGGAACGACCTGCCTGAGGAAATAAAACTCGCACCATCATACTTATTTACTATAATTAACTGGTCTGGTTTCATGTCTGCTTTTGTGTGTCTTCTGTGTGCTGTGTCTTTTTGCTTTTTGTATTGTTCATTGCTGCTTGTACAGCACGTTGTAAACCTTGTTTTTAAAAGTGCTTTATAAATAAATATTTATTTTTATTATTAACAATAGAAACGACATTTCCATAGAGACGAGCAGGCCCTCCTCCAGGCCAGTTTTGTGGAGATGCAAGCTGCTCATAGTGAGAATGCATGATTTGTCATGGTATTTCTTTAGCAAAAAACTAATTAAATAAGTGCAAGATTGAATACTCCGCAGTATGGCATTAAATATATCTAAGTAACCACCAAAAAACGACACAGTGAGTGCACTTTTATGCTCTTTACCTTCTCAAGGTTATAAAATATCCTGAAAAGTGCTACATATATACGACCTCTGAATTGTTTTATCCACTTGAGAAGATATATATAAAACTAAATACAAGATAAATTCACTCGAGCAAATTTTCCTCAAGGACGAGCGTACATGCTAGTATAAATATATATCTTGATTGCGCCGAGCGTGAGCCCACGTTGCAGTAGCTCCTTTGATTCCATAAGCTCATGCCCAAGCAGCTCTCGCCAATTGATTTTCTCTCTGTCAGTTTTCTTTCTGTTTTTTTTTTTTTTATAATCGCGACCACAGGAGACGTGCTCTCATTCACTGCTCCACATACTCAAGAGCCAGGGGCCTGACAAGAGAGGCAGCACGGAGCACAG
>KN503043.1:11502-25110 GCA_000787155.1 Scartelaos histophorus | reverse complement strand
TATTATTATTATTATTATTATGAAAATCTGATCAGACTACTCTAACATGAACATTTTTATGTGACCCACATTCATACATCAATATGACGTATGAATGTGGGTATGAGATATGACGTATCTCTGATTAAACGATTGCAGGAAAAGTGACAAAGGTTTTATTTAAGGCCTAGGCTCACAGTCATGAATGCAAATTGTGATTCATGTTGTCCAGTACCATTTATTGTAGACTAGTGCGGTGGTCTGCATAAAAGGGGCTGGACACTGGTGAGGCTGGAATTATTTGAAGCGAAAACTGATTCAGACGTGTTTTTTTGGTTTTTTGTTTTTTTGTTTGTTTTGTTTTGTTTTGTTTTGTTTTAGACATAGGAGGACCCTTTGCACAAATCTTTTAATTAACGCTACCCTGCACATAGCACAGTGATAAAACAAAAAGTGCTCTAAATTTAAACTCTCACCTACTGCTGTCTTGTCCTCCTCTTTGACTTTTGCAGAGATTATGCTGATCACATCCTCCAAGGTTTCTTAACTCGGAAGTTGGTTTATCCTTTCATAATATAGTACGACAAAACTGCATTTTGTCTTATTTTATTTTGATCCCGTATAGATGTTTGGACAGTTGTTACTATAAATAAGTATAAGATATAAAGGTTGAGAACAGCTAGCTCACAATAAAGACATTTCTAAGATCATGAAGGTTTAGTTTTTATTTTGAAAGATTAGACCGGAAGCCCGTGCGTTGCTCAATGGCGGTTTGATTGTTTTCTGACCGGGGGCGGCGAGGAGGAGTGGAGGACCGCTGTGCTTTTCTCATTTTCCTCTGTTCAATCTCTTCGTCTCGCACACTTAGGTTTCACTTGGGCTTTAGTTTTGTGAAATTCAAATTCCGAATTCCTATGAGTTAGCTTTAGCAACGTGGCTAACCCCCCAAACTCTATGAACTGAAGCGGAGTGTGGATTTCACGTGTTTGCGCTTTTCATCACACCACACTGGCGATGAATCTTCTGAATTGCTTTTAGCCGCTTGGTAAGTAAAGGGATGGGCTATATGTTTTTGCTGTGTGAACTTTCTACTTTGCATTTTACTTTGAGATAACTGTACTTTCACATCATCCGCTATAAGCCTGCTATTTTTGCTCATGAATAAACGAAATGAACGTTGTCATCTCTACAGTGACTTCTATAAAATACTTTTATCTCTCTAACTACTAATTAATTAATTTATACCACATATTCTACTCCGTCATGATTAGAGAAACTTATGTATATTTGTAGTAAATGGCCTAATATAGCCTATAATCTTAAAGGTGCACCATGTAACATTTCTGGTGGACGGTAACGATATGCTTGTCTCTATGGAGATGCTATTGCTGAGTTATAGTATGATTTTAAACTTGCCTTTTCTGTTTTATTACAGATGTTGTTACTGAGGGGGGAAACTAATCTGCTTGATATACTAGTGAAATATTTAAGTTTATTGCCATACTGTGGAGACAAGCAGACCCTCTATCAGAAAGTACATAGTGCACCTTTAAACACTCTTTTCCAACATCACATTGTTGATTACAAGATCTTTGTGCTTTTGCATGTCCATGTGAAAGTACAGTGTATGTTATGTTGTGTATGTGTATTTTATGCAATGTTTCCTGATGGTGGCTCAGGCCATCCATGTTTGGAAGAAACTTATTGCCTCTAATAATCCAAAACAGGATGATTTAACTTTCAATTAAGTTACTTGTATATACCTATGTTACTACAACAAGCAAAAAGTGTTATTGATTAATTGATTAAGAGGCAAAAATTAGACTTAAAAACTCTGGTGCCCCCAAGTTTTCTCTGTAAATGGGAAAACACTGTGTCATGACTTATAACTACATTCAGCTAATACATTAAACTGGCTTTCACTATTATGTTTATCTAAGATTTAGAGTAACAAAGTCCACCATTGCTTCAAGCTGTCTGATTACTAAACCTCAATGCTGGGAATATTACAAAACACTGGACTATCCCTTTTCAGTTACATGCAATAAAGTCACTAAAGGATGAGGTCAGTGGTTCTGCAGCCAGCCACTATTTGCAAATGATCTGCATGTGTTGCCAAAAGTTGAAAATACAGATTAATGAATAACCGGGAACAACAGTTTACATGGGAGATGCGTATTCTGTGTCTGCTTAAGTCTGCTTAATAGAGTAAAACAAAGATCTATTGCTGATTGTGTTGCTTGCTATTTTTCAGCTAACCCATGAGATTATAATAGTGCTTTCCGCACCCTTTTTCAACAAAGAGTAGAAGATGTCATGTTAGCTGGAGCGTTACTCATCGGGAGCACTGACTAACTGCTAATGGACCAGTCAATTTAAGGTGAGTTCTTTTATGCACATGTTCGGCAAGCCTACATATTTTCTTTATTATAGACTCAACTGTCACTGTTGATAGTGAAGCACAGTTGTACAATGGCTTTACACCCTGGACTTGCTGTGTCTTGTCTTGGTGCACAGAGAGGGCGGTTTGAGGCTGTTTTTAAGGTGCTATTAAGTTGAATTTAGCTGCCAGGTGATGACGGGGTAACGCAGGCTATATGATAGTTCTGTCTGGTTTCTCCGAATGAGTCAGAGAGTTTCTCTTGGTAGGGCTTCTACACTGTTGTGTTGTTTGTTAAATGTCATGTTCATAGGTTTGTTGTTATTTGATAAAGAGCTGAAAAAAATGAAGGGGAAAAGTAGTCCGCTGATATTAAAACATTTGTCTGAAAAAGGGAATATCCATCTACTGTATGCAATTTTTAGTCTCTATGTTCAGATAAATTCAACTCTTTTTGATGACACATAATCATTTTGCAATCTGTACAGGGCATAATGACTCAAAATGTATCTAGTTTGTCAGTGTCTGTCAATCCAACATTTGTCAAGAAAAAGCACTAACCATTGATGCACTCCTAAAGCTAGAGCTCAGATTCGGACGCCCACTTTTGGCCTCTAATAAAGAAATTGGAGAAAAGAAACAAGTATAATAAATAAATAAATGCTGTTCTTACCAATTTCTACCACTTAGTCCTCCCAGAAGTGCATATCATTTAGTATCATATTGTGGAGAACCTAAAGTGTCTTTTCAACAATCACCATCCTAGTATATAAACACTTAAACTTGACTCAGATCTGTGGTGTGGGTGTAAAACCTCGCACTATAATTATGGACACCGCCGCTCTTTCTTCCTGGCGCTCAGGAAACTGAGATCTAGCCTTCCTGTATCACATCCCGAACACCAGACAAACAAGGCAACTGGGTCATTTTGAGATCCATGTTGTGATGGCACAGCATTCCAGCACATATTTCCATTGGATTTGGGTCAAAACAGACAAAAGAGTTACTTAGAGTCTGGATGCCTAATTTTGAACCCCCTGACTCTATTCTGCTGCTTGACAGGAATGCAGCTCATAGAATTATGAAGGTCCAGAGCAGAGCCATGGATGAAGCGCTTGTCTCTGTGTGATTCAAATGTGCAACGTGTCCAAGAGCTTTGCTTCCAAGTAGACGGGAACATAGTCGTGAGCAGTGAGGTGCAGACTGAAGGACAATAAATTCATCCCACAGCTGGAAAACTTGTGCAACAAATTTTTATCCTTTTTGAAGAATTCTTAAGCCTTATGTAAAATTTCAGACCTCAATTTAAATACTGATCACATCATATTGATAACAAACTCCCTCTACTCGTAAACCCGGAGCATCAGGGTGACCAGACTTCCCTCTCCCCAGACACTTATTTCAACTCTTATGTGATATTTTATTCTTGGCCCACATAAAGGGCTAGTGTTTAGTTACAACTGTGCCAAATAGGGCACTTGTCCACAGAGGATATGTGAATTGCTTTTTGTTGTCAGAATTAAATATCAGTGGAGCAAATTAGATTTCACGCTTTCGCCACACCGTCAGTGATTGCAATGGTCTTTTTGTAATTGTGCAGAAGATAGATGGGTATGCTCTTAAGATTCAACAAAGTCTTTGATAGCCATGTTTAATGTCAGTTGTATTGTAATAGTGGCAACAACTTGTATGTGAAGAAAAACTTGTGGAGACCATTTCTCTACTGCTGCTATGTTTGCCTATTTTTTGTAATCTTAAATTTAAAGTAATTTATGTCAAAATCACAAATGTGTGATGATGCATTGCCCAAATGACCTGAAAAGACCACTGTGGGAGCTTGAGGTTGAGGGACAATCATTGCCACTTGCGGTTTGGAGCACTGTGGTTGAGATGACACACAATACCCCTTTCCCTGGGGGCGTACACTGCTTTTAGGTCCTGCTACAATTTGGCTGCTGCCTTCTCTTTCTCCTCTTTCTGGATTTATTTTTGGATGTTCTGACCTTGTCTGTTCAAAGTTTGTGATCTTCACTCTCTTTTCAGCCAGAGTTTTGTTACCTTCCCACATGTGCAGGTTTCTTGTGTTGCCTCATCATTATCCCTTTGACCTCATGGAGCGCTGCATGGACTTGTTTCATAAGTGTAGCGTGATTGATGACTCATTTAACTGTCCTGTCTTTTTTCCTAGGCTGTTTACGTGAGAAGAGAGAGGAGGAAATGACACGGCGCTAGCAAAATACTGAAGAGACCAGTGATATCATCTGCTTTAATCAAGAACAGATAAACTGGCCATTTCTGCACAGCAATGGAGGAGTGAGCGTGCTTGGACACTTGCCCCCCTCTGAACATGCTAGCTCTGAGGCAGAAACAGAGCGGACGAGAGGGTGGGCAGATTCATTGTCCTCAAAAGGGGGCCAAAATGGGGCTTCAGACGGGACGCCCACCACTACAGGAGCAGGGTCTAAACATCAGGGAGAAGATCTCGCAGTGGGAAGGACGTAGCCAGCAGAACCAGAATCAAGACGTGAAACTACATACACCAGTTGTGTCTCGGGACTACAATGGCAACGGAGTTTACAATACAAAGACTAACATTTCAAATACAGGCATGGGATTAGACTTTCGGGAAGTGAATTTAAAGCCTACCACAGCTGGGAGGAGGCTGGATCCCAATCGAAAATACTCTACAGAGTTGATAATCCTCCAACCGGAAAGTAAAAATGCATTAGAAGCCATTAAATCAGAAACTTTAGCTACACAAACTTACACTACAAATGCAAAAATATCATGTGTTTTGGATATTGGTATTGTTTCCAAACCTCTACCTCCATCGGGAAATGAGGAAGAAGACGGAATGCCTGCTGGGAATTTTTACACTTCTCGAGGATTCTGGAAAAAACTGGAAGGAGACAGGTTAATGTGGGAGAAAGGTAAGGGCTCCACAGGTGAGACTCTGGCACCTCCCAAACCACAGCGCACATTCCAGTACGATGGACCCAAAGACGGCAACAGAGCGCGTGCACAGACCAGTCCCTGCAGGTTGGCCAATCAGAGAGGCAGCCGAAAGCTACGCCCACCTGACTTCCCGCCTCCTCCCTGTCCGGTTTCAAGGACCAATGGGATTTCTAGACACAAAAAAAACAGGTGAGCGCATTCACTAGACTTCTCCTGGACGATTGTATTGTAAACACACTTTGTCAAAATAGGTTTCAGTGTAGTTTTGGGGAGGTCCCCGCTGACTGAGGTTCAAGTATGACGTCACATGACCTAGCAGTATTGTTGTCTATTGTCCACACGTGGCCTAGTTTCGTAGAGCCCTCATGGTCATGCATACATACAATCTGGGAAAGGGAGAACAGAGCACAGTTAGTTAAATGTAGTAAATGATTTATATATGTTATGGGCAGCCAAATGACTGGTCTCCTTCAATTTGATTAATGATTTTTGAAAAATAGCAAATTTTTCACTTTCATGTTTTTCTTTTTTTGTTGTTGTTGAGTGAAGTAAATCTAAACATCATAAGTCAGTCTATTTTTACACTAGCAGATACAAAACACTGCTATTAATATTTTTCATTTAAACAATACTTCACAGGAAAAGATTTAAAGTATGTCATAATCCAACGAAAGAATGAACCGAGTGCAGCCGAGTGCCGGACAAAAAAGATTAGATTAATCAGAAATAACAGGTCCACACACTGTTTAAAAGCTCCCAACGTAATTTTAATGTAACGTAAATTTAATGGCACATAGTTTCGGACTACAAGTATTGTCATAATGCCATTGAGGAAGAAACTGTCCCACATGCTGAGTTGGCCTGGTTTTGGTATCAACATTAGATCTGTAGTGGTGACATAAACAATAGAAAGTGGGATCTTTGGTCTGCCCTCACCCCCCTCCTTCCTTTCACCACCACAGGAAGTCTTTTGAGTATGAGGATGCAGAACGACTCACGACCAAGAAGGGCACACAGAGAGGAGAAACCAGGAACTCCAAACTATATCACGCCTACTCTGATGACAACATTTATGAGGACATTGTGTGTGAGTGTCTGTCTATGCTTAATTTAGATGTGCACAATAGTGAGTAACTGCACAAAAGAGAAATAAAATTCATATATAGCATCAGTAAAGTCCCTTCATTTATCAGTATTAGAATGCATTTCCTTGGTTGTTTTAAGATTGTTTCTGTCTATGTTTCAAAGACGTCAAACAAACAAAGATCTCATTTTAAAGTTTTAGTGTTATTGGCCTCCTGTAGTCTGCAGGGGGCCATCGGGTCAGCGTTCATAAATTACTTCATACTGTGTAGAAACTCCCTCCTCTCTCATGTTCTGGTCAAAGTGTGCCAGTGGGGTAGCCAAGTATTGAGTTTTTTTGTTCAGTTTGTCTCTAAATAAATACTTTATACAATTGGCTAATGTTCTAGTGGTGAAAAAAATGTTGGCGTATACAGTGCATAAATATCAAGTTGAAATGGCTACATGCCTGAGTTTACGTGGTGGAAACTATGTCTAGGCCTTGCTCCATAATAATATATTAACTCTTGTGTCTCCAGGTGGAATGGAGATAGACGACCCCTATGAAGACATCAAACTGTCTCCCATGTGTCTTCCCATCGGCAGGCCTCCATTGCCAAAAGTAAACATACACCTTTGTATAAGCTCAGTGGTTCAGATGTACTAATGTATAATGACAATGTATAGATTAAAATTACTTTAACAAAGTATGTGGATTTAAATCACTGTAGATGACCTCAAACCCAAATATGTTTAAGTTGTCATATAAATGGCACAATTTAAACTCTGTTTTCTTTAGTAGAGTCAATAATGATAAAAACACAAAGTTTAATCTCACATTAATGTAGAACTGTATATATTTAATATTTCCCCAATAGGCTCATAGGTAGTTTAAATGAATTCACATTTGATTTCTATTTTCCAGCTTCCTCCAAAGCCACAAACTCTGCAAGCTAATTCCAAACTGGAGAAGAGGCGAATGTCTGCCCCACCAACTTCCAAAGCTCTGACCATCTCTGAAGGAGCTAAAACTCCTTGCCGCTTCAGCACACAGAAGATCTCACGCACTCCCCAGGTATATTTACATTTACAATATCCACAAAAACTCCAGCCTTTAGTCTACATGGGTATCTGGTCCAACAACAACTTGACAGATGACGTGGTATGTGGAAAACACAGTGGCAGGAGGCGGTAACTTGTAGAGCAGGAAAAAGGCTGAGAGGAATAGATAGTGGTAGCACAGTAGTTTAAGTACTTTAGTGAAGATCAAGACTTAAAACATGCATTCTCTGGACAGATACATGGCCAAAATGACCACTACTGAGGTAAGGCATGTGGGCTGTGATGGCGGGTTTATGTTAGCTCAGGAGAAAGGCTTTTAAACTGTTGTGATGATGATGACGATAATACCAGAAAAGAAGATGAAAAGAAGATATAATGATGCTTACTTTGATTACGTTCTTTGATATTTACTTTGATATTTAACTGTAGTTCTTTCACAATGTCATGTCTATACTTTGTCTTGTCAACTTAAGATATAAGTTGATAAATTTAGCTCTCTTAGATGTTTGCTCTAAACATTTTATTAAAGTGTATAAAAGATTTATTCAAATCTACCTTGGGCTTAAATGTAGACCTCTGTATTTTTATATGAATTCTGTCTGTGTTCTCACGTTTACATGTCAGTCGTCATAATAGGACATGCAGGTTGGGTGACATTGTTGCTTTTTTACTTACATGCCTCTTGAATAATAACTGTGTGCTTTTTAACTGAGGCGGTCTTTGAGGTGTTGTGGGAGATGTGAAGTTATTTAAATGCTGGGGTTCATTTGATTGGAGTGAAACTGAGTAGATTCTCTGGTTTCTTAAGAAACTGATATTTATCAGGAAAAATATAACATCTATATAATACTACGTGGCACTGACCACGTGGGTTCATATTGAATAGATAATAGCCTTCGCTGATGACATTAAAAATGGACCATGCACATGTTCAAATTTACTACCCGATAAAGCGGACTATTACCGAACATTGTGACCACAGTCACTGTACAGTGTGGTTAGGAGGAGCATTTCCTTTTGTTCTTGTGATAAGAGTTAAGCACTGTAAACCAACATTACATAACGTAAGTGAATCAAACACTTACTTTATAATTGCCATTTGAGAACTTAATGTGACCGTACCTGCTTCTCAAAGCCTGATCTCGTCAGATCTCAGGAGCTAAGCAAGGGTGGGCCTGGTTAGTGCTTGGATGGGAGATCGCTGGGAACCACAGTGGGGCACCAGTGGCAAAAGCTGCCGTTGTGTCCTAAGGGAAGACACTTCACCTACATTGCCTACTGTCCTTAGGCAAGACACTTCACCTACATTGCCTAATAAGCAAGTGGAGTGTGTGTGTGTGTGTGTGTGTGTGTGTGTGTGTGTGTGTGTGTTGGTGGTGGTCGGAGGGTCGGAGAGCCTCGCTTCTGTCAGTCTGCCGCAGAGCAGTTGTGGGACAACTTGCCACCAGTGAATCTGGAATGAATGAACAATGAACTTTAAAGTGCTTTGGGTGTCTGGAAAGGTGCTATATAAGTGCAATGATTAATGAATTAATTAATAGTATTTATTATTACAAGTTGTGGAAAAACAGATATGTTGTTAAAAGATTATGATTGTTTTTTTTCCTCATATTTATCACTTTTTAACTTGAGTTATTCTCACGGCAGTGTCATTTACCACAAAGAATAGCAAACATTTATTCCGTCACTGACAGAAGTTTGGCTATAGACCTGAGCAAGCTGATGATTGACAAATTGAACAGAGATTCAGTTAATTGCACAGCCTTAAATACACTTAGCATTCTTGATTAGTTTGGGCTAACAGAAGGTCTGAGTTCTCTTAAGTGCTCCTAGGAACATCAACATCAACCTGCCATTTGCTAGAAACCTCAGATAACTTAAAACATGGGGAGCAGTAAAGACTTCAAAATGTTGGATGTGTCTATTGCATTGGTGTGATTATCTACTTAGATCTACTTTAATCATGTTGTCCCACTAATCATATTCTATAATAGATCTAACATTACTGTAAATTACAACTTCATCTCCTCTGCAGTTCGTCAACAAGATCGAGACCATATTTGACGAAAGGAGAGGCAGAAAGCGGGTGAAGAACCAGGGCTTCCCACTCCGAGGTAAGACCCACATTAGCACATCTCCAGATTAAGTCCTGGTGTAAATACCCAGACTCTGATGACACTCACAAGGCCAGCTGCTACAGGACAAGACAGATTATCAAACAAAGGGAGACTGTCTCTGCTTTATTATGGCCTCTCTGTCTTGTTCATTTCTGGGCTAATCCCTCCTCCTTCTTTTAATAGAAGAGACCAGTGGTACAGAAAGTGATCCTGAAGAAGGCTCCAAAGGTAGGATTGCTGTTATGTCATGTTTTTATTGCACTGTCATCAGCTGGGCTTGACATGCCTCTCGATGAGTCAGTCAATTACGGGTGTGAAAGTACGAGCTTGCAATACAGGAATATTTAAACAAAGAAGTTATTTTTACATGCACATTTATTTGGAGTAGAGATGTAAGTATTCCGATAAACAGTTATATTTGGAGTTGTAGTGGGTTGGTATAAAAGTATTGGGTCAGTTTGATTTGGGCAGTACAGATCTTAATATTTTTAGTGATAAAATACGATAATAGTTTCAAACAAAAGTGAGTGGGGAAGTTTGATTACCCAAGATGTTTCTGTTGTAATGAATCTAATATTCATGAATCCAATAGTTTCCAGAGAATGCACAGAAAATAACACAGATCGGATTTCAGTCTGTGATCTTTTCTTCAGGTCAACTCTTCAAAGCCAGCTATAAAAGTCATCTGCATTGATTTAGCAGGCAACTGCTAACTAAAACTATACTCAATGGACATCATATTTCCAGTTTTTAATACTTATTGCACACTAGTACTTGTTACAGATACTTTATATCATGTGTCATACAGGGCCATGTAATCTTGTGAAATGTAAAATGCCCACATATGTTTTGTGTATACAGATTTTTGTGCACTAAAAATGTCTATTCAACCTCAAACCTCAGAATATTTACAAACAAAGATACCCTCAAAGCCACATCACTAACTGCAAGACTGAGCGGAAACATAGAAACAGCACAAGGCGTATCACATTTACTTGGGCAAACAATGACTGTTATGGAAAAATGCAGCTTGGCTTTCAAACCTGATGTGAAAAACAGGCCACTCTCTGTCCCCTGCTACACAATGTAATCACCCTATAGACACAATAAGACTCTTTGGATTGTTCTGTATTGTTAACGTGTATTGTTTGGCCCTCAGAAGGCTCCAGGAGATTGGTTTACAAACAGTCCACTCTGAAGCGCCGGCCTGGGTACCGCACCCTGGAGCGAGACCTCCTCCAGCACCAGCAGCAGCAGCTCTTCCAGATCTTTGTGGTGGTGTCGCTCAGAAAGGGTCCCCATGGAAACACCTACTCTCCTGAAATTACACAACAGTTCCCCAAGATGGTGAGCACTCCACCCTTTTGGGATGTTATTGGCTATGGCATGCTTTAACCATAACTGTTATGAAATAGTCGAGCAATTAAAATATATCACAAATTAAAAGCTGATGGTTCTTGTTATAGACAAATGTTTTGATGGAATATTCACATTTTGGAAAAGCGCTGCTGTCTGTTCTTGCTTTCCATTCTACCAGTAGATTTGCACAGAATGGAGTGACATTTATCAAAAATGTTTAGAGCAAATTCCTCTTTCCTTTTATTTCCTTCCTTATTTTGTGTAGGCTGACAGTAAAGAGTTGTTTTAACCTTGTCAGATTTCTCCACTGTTGTGACTGGTGACCTGATACTTAAGCATCTGTGCATGTTACACAGAAGACCATCTGCACTATTTAAAGGCAGCGTGGAATTTAAAGCCATTAACCAAAGCAAGTCTTTGTTCTAGTCCCAAGGAAGACTTTAAAAAATTGTGTCAGGGCATCTTACTCTTTGCTTTTTAAAGAGAAACAAAATGAACTGACTTAAATATAAGTTGTGCTTCATTTTGATGCATTATCTAATTATATTATGGATCTGTAATCCAACTTTCTTTTTTCAATTTTTTTTAATTTTTGTAGTTTGACAAGGCATCGAGGCTGTCTAAGGAGGCAGAGGACCAGCTCAAGGTCATTCCTAAGTTCTGTTTCCCGGACGCTCAAGACTGGAAGCCCTCGGCGCACATGCCAAGGTCAGCTCTGACACACAACTGTTGCAATACCTCATTCTCCACGCCACAGCTGTGGCCACTGCACATGCAGTTGTAATATGATATATGTGTATGTATCTTTCCTACTTACAGCCACATTTTCACTTATATTTCTCTGAAGGGGTCAAGAGTTGGTTGTATGAGACTGGTGGATGGTTAATGTGAGATTTGGTTGTAAACGTCTCATCTTGAGGATTTTTATTTTGCAGTTGCCCATCTGTTTCTCCATCTGCCACACTAATAGGGTCTGTTGGGAATACTTTATGGAGTTTCTGTGTTTGCAACTGCCACAAACACAGACAAGGATTCAAGTACTTTTAAGAACTTTGGCCTAGGCAGATTACTGGCAGCATTTATGTCGTTAAATAAACTGGAAATATGGCCTACTTATGGAAATCTACTTGCTGTAACTGTTGTCATTTTATTGCGGTATCAGTTTAGCTAGAGTGAAGTTTGAAATTTTAGTTTTGGACCTCAAACTATGGCGCAATAAACATGACTCAAATAAAAGTTGTTGAGGCGTTTTTTGTTTTACTGAACTAAATCTGTCACTGAGAGTTAGAAGATAGAAGAGTGATGTAGACCGTACATAAACTGAGGCAGAATATGTATGCACAGTTAAAGTACTGTTAAAGTGTAATAACAGATTAGAATGGCATTCATCTGCTATTTTGTTTATTGTGCAGTGAGACCTTCTCCTTTGTTCTTACTGGAGAAGACGGCAGCCGTTGGTTTTGTTACTGCCGGAAGATTTTGGTAAGCAATGTGTCCGTCTTAGTCACTCACTCTCTCTCTGTCGTAAAGCACAGTAACATGAGCGTCTGTGTGTGCAATATGGGCACGCAGCCATTAACTTGCTCAACACCTCCTGAGAAACCCTGAATCACCGCTATAAAGCCTGTCTAAATCAGTGACTCACAGCAACAAGAATCTTCTGAAAATATTTACATCTGTTTTACTTCACTGCAATATGTCAGACTGTAATATGCTAAATACTAAATGCTGTGGGGTAATGGGACTGAATGGCTATTCAGACACAGGTTAGTCTGAAAGGAAAACATACAATCAAAAGTAATTTGATATGTTATTCACCTGGTTTTCCTTTGACATATAATTTTGTAACTAAGGTTATAAAACTCAGTCATTTGTGTGCTCCATCAGCTAGTCTGCTTTTGCCCATATTAAAAATATTTTATTTAATATTGGCAAACGCTTGTTGTTCAATCTCTGATATATTGTCTTGTCATGTGTATTTCAGCCTAGTGGTAAAGGCAAAAGGCTGCCTGAGGTACATTGTATCGTCAGCAAGCTGGGCTGTTTCAACCTATTTGCGAAGGTAAACTATTAGATACTAATTTGTCTTATGTTCTTAAATGCTTTTGAAGTAGTCAGAGGTGTGTATTAAGTTTTTAGGAGTACACTTTTGATGTCGAAACCTGGTAGCCTCGTTTGTATTGGGAGTGGAATGAGGTTCATTGGAATTATAATCCAATGCAAATCATTGGGCGTGTTCGAGAAAATAGAAGTTCCTTATAATCCTTATAGAAACTAATGGGCCCAACCCATTTCCTGTATAAAATTACTTTTGTTGTAATGCATTATTTTCTTGTGTAAAGAAAAGCCTAAATCTTAAAATCCAGACACTGGTTTGTATACCCCTGAAGAAAGAGAGGAAAAAAAAGAATATGAATAAAAAATGTATCTAGATCTGAAATCTGAACTTGCATCAATACATATTTTCACCACGTCATAACTGTCAGATTTTAGAGGAAGTGGAGAGGCGCAGAGAGCTGTCCAATGCATTGGTCTACCCCTTCATGCGCAGTGTGATGGAGGCCCCGTTTCCTGCTCCTGGACGAACTGTCAGTGTGAAGAGCTTCCTCCCTGGGACAGGGAACGAGGTAAGACCAGCACCAACCAACAGGAAGTGCAACTGATGCAGTTATGCACAATCATCATGACACCCGT
>KN503040.1:45282-86829 GCA_000787155.1 Scartelaos histophorus | reverse complement strand
TTTTTTAGATTGATCCAAATCCAGATCATGCCAGTTGCACTGAAGAACGTAGGTTGGACAGCTGTCCATCACGTTGAAAGTTAATACTGAGTTTCCCTGTTGGATCTGGGGAATTAAAATAAACCTGTGTGCAAAGCTCAGCTTTGTATAGTTCTCCATGACAGCACTCAACCTGGCCTCCAGAGACGTATCCCACCATCCAACACAACATGGACTTCTAACAGTTGGTTGTATGGACAAACTTATTCCAACCTTTCCTTTGAAAGAGGAGCAGCCGTCTGTTTGGATACTGCTTTGTGGAGTCAAACTGCTTATAGTGGGACATGTCTGAAAACCCCACTAGTAGCATGAGCCTCAGTGGTCGAAGAAGAGGAAGACCCATAGGGCTCAAGTCTGCCAAGCTTTTTCCCTACTTCTAATTTTTGGCACATATGAACACACCTCCAAAGACAGTGGGGTCACACTACCATGCTCGGAATGAAAGCATTCATTGGCAGTGGGTGATAGCAGAGATATAAGCCTCCTGCCTACTTTGGGAAATTTTTGCACATTTTATTCTTTACTTGAGTTTGTGACTCTGTTTAAGGATAATGAGAATCACTATTAGTTTGGCCTTGTAGTGCACCAAACTAAGACTGCAAACTTTTTTGCATCATTTTGATCATAAAAGAGAAAATAAGACTGAAAAAAGACATGAACAATGCACTGATTTTTTTGTTTTGTTTTGTTTTAGGTGTTAAAATACATTTTGTTTTTTTAATGACACATTACAGCTATATTGGATGTGGACAAAACAATCAAACATAACATTCTCTCATTCTTAGATGTTGCTCCTATTAGTTCTGCTTATAGTATGGCAGGTTTTGTCAGTGAGCCATGCCATAGCTTTAGTCATACTTAATTGCTTTTAAATTGTGTTAATGAGGTTCTAGCATTGCATTTTTTTTCTAACTGTACAATTTGCAATGACAGGTGGTACACTGGAGATGGATGTACAACCTTGATGCAAGACACCTCCAAATCACATAAGAAACAAGTCTTGTGTGTCTACCCTAATCTTTGACTCCGTTGCCAAATGATTAGGAAATAAAAAGAAACATGTCATAGGTATTTTAAATTGCACTGCTCATAATCTCCCTATTAGACCTGCAGAAAACAATTGGCAGCTTTCGAAAGAATCACATTCCCTTTTTGTCCTGCTGTACTTGCTCATCTCATCCATACTGCAGTGTTTTACCAGACCACTGAAGCCAGATGCTACATGTTACTATAAAACAAGAAAACACACAAGCAAACTCATGTCCAGTAAAACCGCTGTGACAATGCTTAACTGTCTGGTAAGACTGGTCAGAACAAGTAGAAGTAGTCCTTTTAGTAGTGTAGTAAGTTGAAATGAGTAATACATTGGTTTTCTAACTCTTTCAACACTTAAGACCAGCTGCATCAGACAGAGCAAAAAAAATAAGTAGCACTTTTTTATATACAAATGTTAATAGGTAAAAATAAACAGTCAATGGTGGTGTGGAATAAAACAAAATCCTGCTCAACATTTTGTAACACTAGAATTCTGCAGTCATGTTGCATTGTGTAGTATTGCTTTAAACTTTTTTTTTTCTTATACACGAGTTTACATTTAAAATGTAGTTCATACTTTGTATGTGCTGTGTGTGTGCATGCTTGTAACTAACCTCACAGCTTCTCTGCTCAGAGCAGTGCATACTAAGTGAACTTATCTCTGTGGCCTTGATACAGAAAAGACCAGTTGATTTTTTTCCTCTCTCTCACAAATTGATAACCTGTTTCAACTGTTGGTTTCCTTTTTATATGGGTTTTTGTTTTAGACTTTCCTTGTTATTATTTATGAGGACAAAAAGGGAAAATGGAAAATATTCCTTGGAAAAACTAGTGTTTCGCTAAAACTTTCTGGACAGGCCTCTGGTTTTCTTGATTAACTTTTCTATTTTCCATGTAACTTATGGGCATTCACATCGTTTCTTTTTGAGATTAGTAGCATAACTGAGTTAGTCTATAACCTTTGTGAACCTCCTCAGGTCGAGGGGGTGGCAGCTGTTGACCAGCACCCTCCCCCACTGAGAATCATTTAGGTAACATAAATAACATGTAAATTGCTTCTTTCACTTCTTCAATAAGTTAGTGGTTTGCTGAATCTTCTCTCAAAATAAGCTTCAACATTCAGGTTGCAGTTCTATAGTTTGTTTGCTTCAGTTGTTCAGTGTCAAAACTAAGCTAAACTCCTGACCTGTAAGAGGCAGGACCTGAAATGTTCAGAGCAAAAGAACTGGGGAGGGCATCTGATACATTTTAGGGGAAAAGTGCAATATCACACCTATTTTCCTTCATTCTTCATTTGTATATTTGTTTTTGTATATCTTTTTGATCTGTTAATCATGATGATGTTAAAATATTCTATGAATATACTAGGTTCTGAATGATTAAACCCTTGTCTAGTTCTTCCCTTTGATTTGAATAAACAATTTGTTTGAAACATGGTGTATTTAGTTAATTTTTAGTTTTAGTTAATTAGATTGTATGTCTTTTAACAGAACAAATGCTCAAATGTTTTTGCTTCTTATTCAATTAAGGTGGTCAGGGTTCTAAGGTTTTTATGAAACTCTTCTTCAATGAACAGTTCCAACAATTCCATTTGTTGCTAATTTAGCTTTTCTGGCAATAAGCTGTTGACTAAAGTGATAAATAACAGTATGTAGCAGGTCTGGTGTCAGACACTTCACAAAAACAGGTTTTACTCTTTCTGTGGCTTTATTCCCAACCCAGGTTTTGTCTTACTGCACATGTCACAGTTCAGAATGCTGCTGATTGATTTTAGCATTACATCAGAGTTGTTCCAATTTAGTTGAAAACAGAGCTTTGTATAAGCAAGGGTATGAGCTCAGCAAACTATATGTGGCCGGATATCAGTGGATCTAGTGTTCTGGTTCAGGTCAGCTAAAAGGCAAAGAAGTTCTTATGAAAGCTGCAGTGATTGCGTAACAGGACTCGGACTGTGGAGACACGTGGAGCAGCAAGGGGCAGATGAGAGATAAATGCTCCCAAAGATAATGCTACAGCTCATCGTTCACATAGAAATACTGTGAAAGAGACAGCTTCAGTGATGAGTCAGCAGCAGCTTTTGACCCTGCACTTCGTTTGGCTTTTGTCCTGTCTCCAGTCCCCCTTTGACTTCTGTGGCCTGGCCTTTGTGGGTGCCTGACCCCTGTGCGATCATAAAAGAAGGAGGGATTATTATTGGACAGACATCCATGCATGCGTGCATGTCCACACACAATGTTGATTAGCAAGTGCTGACGCTACGCAGGCCTCAGCTGTTTCCTCTCACTGGATAATCCTGCTGTACCCAGAAGCAGCTAGTGGTCCAGAGGTTCCGAGCAGCAACTGTGACTGTGCATGTTTCACTGAGGGCTCAAGGCCAGGCTCATTCAACTGTAGATCAGCAGAGCACATGCCCTCACCAGACTGTTCCCCTCGCAATGACTGAGCCAAGTAAGCTACTGTTGGGTCATTATTCCACACTTTCACTTATTTTGGTCAAACATTAATGTCATTTCTAGTTAAAATACCCTTTATAAGTAGCTACAGTTCTGCATGATAAGACAGAGGCATGACCTTGCCAAGAACAAGTTGTTTACTTCCATGTACAGTGGAGAGCTGAGGAAGATTAAAAAAAAAAAAAAGAAAGACTGGGATTCACTTACTAAATATATCCCGTTATGATCTTTGTCCACACGTTCCACTGTCAGTACAGTGTGGTAAACCAGATGGCAATAGAGCATAACTGCCCAACCTGCAGTGGAACATCTCAGATTTTGCAATTTTCAACCCATGACATATTATGTTGTGAACATAGTGGCCAGTGGCCATGTTATAATCTCATCTGTCTACAAAAGCATTTGTTAAGAACTGAGAGAGCTGCTTTAGACTCTCTGCTATGTTCCCATGTTGGGAATCCCATGCATCACATACCAAAGTACACATAATAAGCATGGTACACACTTTTTCCTGTCACACATTTGTACACCAAGCGGCATCATTAACTATGTCAGGCACATGATCTATAGTGCTCCCTATAACACGGGTTTGGGTTATGGGGAGTGCCTATTACAGAGGCAGACGTAATGGAATTCTTCTGAAAAAAAAACTGAAAGATTGGCCTTTTGTCAGTAAACATCTTTAATTAACACCTTTAAAAGTGATTGTGAAAATATAATTATGAAAATAATTATGTTAGTAATGTAAGTAACATGTTTAAAAGTAATAAGTAATGGAGAAATTAAATAAGGCTAAAACAAAGTTCTTGACTGTGCCGTATTTGACTCTGTAATCCCACCATGCACTTACAGAGGCTCATATAACAATATCTAATAGCATGGCAGAGGCACATAATCACTTTATGCAAGATAAAACTTTTGTGTTTTCTATTCAGCCCAAAGTCCTTGGACTTATGGCAGACGGGAGGCCTAGGCTGAAGAGGACTGTTCTTATTTTAGCCCTTCTGTGCACTCTGGAAATTGCTCACTTTCCTTTTTTAGCCTTGGCTGACTCATGACATGGGCCTGTCCCAGCTCAGATTCTCCTGAGTCACAGACCTACCCCCTAACCTGCCCCATCTGAGGGTCACGTTGCCCTCTGAGTGTCTTCTGCTCCTGAAAAACAACAGGTGCAATGTCTGCAGGCTCCCCATTCTGCGTCTGTCCTACCACAATGTTATTCCACACTGCTGGGTCCAAACATTCAATCCAGCTATGCATACTAATCACCCAGTCTATTCATATACACACATTTTAACTATTGCACTGTAGTCCGCATACATTTACACGACAGATGCAAGATAATGACCTTCGAAAGCCTAAGAAAATACAACATAATATTATTGCTTTAGTTCGCCTTCTTTACTTATTGATACATACTGCATTTTTTTAGGTCACCAACTGGTGGACAGTGGTTTTATCTTTAACCCATTTTCCCAAAGGTGAACAGGGACGAGGCAAAGGGAAAGGAAATGACTGCTGCATGAGAAAACTCAAATGACCTTGTTTACTCACCAAACTTACAGTACATCTGCAACAAGTATGTCATCATTATATGGCACAGCAGCTGCATTCTCACGAGATTTGGGAGGAACTGAGAACTGAGAGTCAAGTTACAATTTCTACCTGAAATGGTGTTAATAAAAATGCTGTACCCTACAGTTAAAGTTTTTCTCATTCAATATGTAAGTTGGGACAAGTGCAAAAAGCACTAAGGCCTATTTGGTTGGGATTGTGCACTAGAAGCTGAATTCCCCCTTGCACTCATACAGAAACAACAGAGTCATTTATCTGCACAGGAAAGCCATGTTAAACAAGACAAGAACAAAAAGGAAGTATTTTCTGACAGAATAACTGCGCCAAAATTGGTCTGTATCCACTTAGCAACATCTAGTGTCAGCTCATCTTAGCTCATAAATAAAATAAAAGTAGAGTAAAGTTGCATGCTAGTTATGGCAAAGAGAAATCAATGTTTTTTAAGGGTCTGAAGTGGACCCTAAAAGTGTATCTATTTAAAATATACAAAATGATCTACAGTGATAACATCAGAGAAGAAAAACTAAATATGTTTCTAAATGGCATGAGACTCTAGTTTATACAAAATAGACAACACAGTACAAGCTCTGAGGGACAAGGGGACCCAAACCAGACTGCTTCTGTGAGTTATTTTAATGATCGGATGCAATGGCCAAATAAAGGAACGTTATTTTATCTGTTTGACTCAGCTCTTGGCAGCACTTTTCCCTCCAAACCTAGTGAGCAGTGCTGCACAGATTCCTCTTCATCATCTCTGAGCGCACAGGCAGGAATGTGTGACTTATACGATCAAGTAAAACACGTTAAGGATCGGAGCAATTCAAAGGTACAGTAATTGTGAAAGAATATGTTCTAGTTTCTGACTTATGTCACACAACTGATGGTAGCTAAGAAGGGCTGTGTGAAATGTCTTCGGTCCTGGTAAATGTGGCCAGAGCGACATACTACACTACAGTTGTATTAACGCACTGTCAGTGTATTAGGTTACGTCAAAGCTGTGGACCATGACCCATACTATAGTAAACAAGTTTATCATCCCAACAAGCAACTAAAGTAATTCAGACACTATGACATATTTTAGATGTTTCACATATATTAAGCACGTGTCTTGTTTGATCTAAAATAAACTGTGGTATAGGGCAATAGTAAAGCATTTTGGAGCAACAATTGTCTTTTTTTTTTTTTTTTTTACTTGAACAAAATAGATTTTTAGATGTCTCTTTTTTACCCTATGATCCAAAGTTAAATAGAGGAATGTTTTTATACATCTCCCACTATGTCATCTTCCCTGCAGCACATTGCCTGCATGACATTTCTGAACACCACAATAGTTGACATTGTATTTTTGTCTTGTGCTGACGCTGAACCACTGGATGAAACCAGCTTGCTCCAGTCTGCACAGAGGATGCTGTGTGATGTGATGAGTAAAATCCTCTCACTGTTACTGCCTCCACCCCCTATAAGTCTAAGATATCTCTGTAAGAAAGATAGAAACTTATTATAGATGAAAATGTTTTACACATGACTTAAAGATGCACTGCTTAAGATTTCTAGTGGAGGGTCTATCACAAGAGAAAAAAAACAGGTTTCAACACTACACTATGTTACAGTTCAGATCTGTGGAGAGTTGCCTCTATTAACAGAAGGAATTACTGTATTTTTGAGAAATAGAAACACCCTTAATGAATAAATGCAAGATGGAAAAGTTTAAAGGCACCGAACAGTCCAGTGGAATCAGTAACATCTCCATGGAGGCCAAATGTTGCGCAGTTGTGCACTTGACTTTAAACATTTCTGTTCATTACAGGTGTTTCTATTGCTCAAAAACACAATAATTCCTTCTGTTAATAGAGGCAACTCTCCACAGATCTGAACTGTCACATAGTGTAGTGCTTGTCTCCCTTGAGATAAATAGGTTTAATCGATACTGTGGACCCTTCCAGACAAAGTAGTAACACTTCCATGGAGTGCACTTGGTTGTTACAAGTAAATATCACATTCACCCAGTGAATAATTTACTTTTATGAACTCTGCCTTAACATAGAAGTTGTGCAAGTTATAGTTGTATTTTCAATTCACAACTATGTTTCGATTCAAATGTTTGTCAATCATAAGTTTGTCTCCATAAGTAGAAACACCCCTAGATGTCCTACTGACCCCAACCCAGGTTTGAGTTTCCATCAAAACAAGTTGTCCAAGTCCACATGTCTGCCTGCTACAGAGGTTAAATATATATGTCGGGCTGGCATAGCAGCGCTCGGTCTCAGCTTTCAGTACAAAACAAACTTACACCTACTGGACCATTATGAGATATGAGAATAAAATCCCTGTCTGTATGCCTATAAATAAATGAATGAATGAATCAATCAATTAATACATAAATAAACAAATAAACAAACAAACAAACAAACAAACAAATAAATACATAAATAAATACATACATACAGTCATACATATATAAATTATCATACATTTATATTCCAGTGTGAAAAACACCACCAAGACTTTTATTGTAGACACTGATTTATGATGGTGTGGCTCCAGACATTCTAATTACTTACGCCTCTGCACAACCAGTCATTGCTTGACCTTTCACCTCGTTTTATCTAAAGGTAAATTTGCAGCAGAAAAAATATTTTCTGTATATCTAAAACAAAAATTATGTATACTTATTTAATGATATAAGAATCAAAAGCCTTTTAAGCCTTACACCTAATCTCAACTGCAAAATAAAGTTTGTGAGTGGCACCATTTTACCCAGTAGCGACACTTGCTTCAGTCTCCCCATAAATCAAAAAGATCTGGGTTTCTGCATAGCATAAGGAAGGTCCAAGGCATGATGTACCTGTTTACAAACACCCACCAGAAACACCAATCACTATTTTATGACCTTGATCTACATACTCCACAGAACTGCAAGCTCAGCAGTTTCTGGGATATGATAAGATTGAAAGGGCTGCAAAACCAAAGCAAAATGAAAAACCCAAGTGTTTACTTAGATAAAATGTCACGCTACTGCTGTTAACAGTGATAGTTCATATTTATATAGTAGTTTTCAGTGTCTAAGCTGTTCAATCAACACGCTCATAGAAACTATAGATAATACATTAAAATGGCAGTAAAATACATGTGTATTCACATCTTGCTCTGGGCACTTAACACGTTTTTATTGCTATATGACCTTGCAATGTTCTAAAAAACACAGATTTTTACAGTCCCAAAACAGAAAAAACATCCCTGTAGTTGGAAAGTAAAAGTTATTTTTTTAATATTTCCTGTGTATGCGTGTATGAGCACACCTTGGGTTTGTGAAGAACTGGGCCACCTCATTGTAGATAGTGGTATGAAAAGGTCAACCCATGTGTATATTTGACATAAGTGTAGGCTTGGTCTAGTCTAACACAATGACATAAATGTTGTCATTATCCTGGGGAGAAAAGGGTGAAATTAGGTGCTATTCTCATGTGTCAGACTACACCCTGTCTATTATTATTATTATTTGTCTGCAGAGGTTGCTGTTACCACAATAAACTCAGGTCAGACGTCACTGGGAGAATCTGAAACACACGACATTTGGAGAAATGCAATATCATTCAATAGGTAGAGGCGATGAATCCATTTTCACATAAGAAATTAGCTCAGGGAATATCTGATCAAGCCAACTTGTTAACAGATCAGACACAGTGTTCTTGTTACACCAAAGGGTTTGTTTCTCATATGCAAGAACCTTATATCAAGCAATGCTCAGTTTCTTTTATTAACTACTTTTCATTTCATGCTGCAGACTAAAAACTCACTAAAACAGAAGAAAAACACCTAGTTTAGTAATAATGCTTGTCATTTTTGTCATTTTCATTTGAAATAAACTGCAAATTATTTAAACCATCCAATAAAAAAATCATCTGCGATTTCCCTGTCATAGATAATAATTTCACATTTGATTCAATAATAAGAAGGAGCTTTGCAGAAGGTTTTAAGTGCATAATCATCCCCTGTCACTGAGGGCAGTCCCTGCAGATAACTGTGATGAGAAGTGTGGGAGAGTGCACTGAGTGTAGCCTGTGTGTCTGTGGCCTTATCTCCCAGCTCATGGGCACAGCTCACACAGGGAGGGAGGCGAGAGCGTGAGGTGAGAGAGACCAAGGTGTCCACATTTGTAAACATGTTTGTCTCATGGTGCGACTGAGGGCGGGGCAGGGACTTTAAAGGTGAGATCAAAGAAAAACAGCTCACCGCCAATGCACTGTGGATAAAAGTCAACAACATAGACATTTATTAATTTACAGGAGTAAATTAATGTATTTACTCCTCTAAAAATGTCTATGTTGTTAGAGGAGTAAATGAATGTATTTATTTTGCAGGCCTCTTCATCTCATAAATTCAGGTTATCAGGGTGTGGCACCACTTTCATACAGACTGTATAACATCATTGTAAAAGCTGTTTTGAATTTTTTTAAGCAAGCATTTATGGCTCTCATTTATTTTTTATAGAACACTTAAATGCCAAAAGGACTGTTAATTACATAACATAGGTGTGTAAAAATACAAACGCTGCTTTATGTGAGTTCAGAAGGTTCAGGTTAACTTAAAAGCAACACAGGCAATATTTTGTAATATGAGATAAATGGACACTGAAAGTAATTCTGAGGTTCCTGTGTACTATATTGATGACAGCAAATCAGAATGAAGCAATTAAGACTAAAAACTTCATTAAGTATTTCTTGAATGTGAATAAAAGAAAATATGCATATATTTAATTAAACAGACCAGGTAAAAATAACTAATAAATACACATATACCATGTCAAGTGTATTTCTCAGTATATGTGTGTTCTTTGACAGGCACTGCTGCGTTGAACAGTAAATGTAACAGTGTCTACTGTGTCAGTGACAAGTCAGGAACATGACACCCAAGGGTCAAAGGTCAGCGAATGGGTCAGACAACAGAGATACCTAGAGGTTTAAAGCTACAATCAAATTTAAAAAGAAGACAAACATTCACATCCACTTCATCGAATGATCATAGTAGTAATGCTATTTGTAAAGAGGTCATCTTTAATTCGAGACAGTAACATGTGTGTCACATGTGTGGGTTTTATGGAGCTCAGTGGAGTCTTCAGGCCTCACCTTGGCCTTCTCAGACAGTGGAGTAGGTTTGTGAAATTCCTGTGAAAATGTGGACGTCACACAACCCATCCCTCATCGGCCGCTTGACCTCTAAAGGAAATCTGTTGCACAAGCAACAATAAAAAGCTCATCCTTCTCAAAGTCACTATGGAAAGTAAGAACTGACTAAACAGAATACAAAATACAGTGAATTATTTATTGACAATGTTGCACAATCTTAATACAAAGCAGTACTTTCTGTGTTTTCTAGGCCCTATAAAACAACTAAATATACATACAAAACTTTAGAAAATTAATTCAGGCTCAAATATACATTAAACATGATCAAACATCTATAAAAAATGCCCTATTGAAAACATTTACAAAGTTTTAGTGCAAATGTAATGTACAAAAATACTGGAGTAGTTTCTCTCGTAGAGGAGCACAGTGAGGTGAACAGGTTACAGGTGCGTATCTGCAATGGGAATCCTTCTCAACTCAACTATCTGTGAGTTGGAGACACTTCCGCCATCATGACTTCCAGGAATTGATTCATTATCACTCACATTGAGGCCACTCCCTGAAACAGAAGTCAAACTCAAATTAGTATATAGATACTGGAGAAATGTAGGTCTGTGTGTTGTGCAAAAAGAAATAGCTAATCCATAATAATATAATAATAATATCACTTCAATTAGCCTTAATTTACTTAATTAATTATGAACTAATTATTTAGTAGAATGATTATAAAATTGTATCAATCCCTGAACATCTCATGCCATTCAGTTTAGTGCCACAGCCTTTGGTGAATAGTGTATGAAATTATGCAACCTCCAGCAGCTTCAGCCTGTGTTTCATAATGTATAGATTATGAGAGAGGCTGACTGTGCCCTGTCTGATTAGCTGAAGTAATGAGCTGCAGATGGGAGCTTTGACGTCAGAGGGAAATTTTACACTGAGGCAAACCTGAAATGCATTTAAGCTCATCCAAACTTCCATGCAAATATTGTGACTCATCCATGCTAGATATTTTCTTACAGTGTTACTGGCACATGTGTTCAAGGTTGTTCCTTGTACTACCAGTCAAAAGTTTGGACTCACCCTCTCATTCGCTGTTTTTTTCTGAATATTTACTACTTTTTATATTTGATACAAATAAGACATCAAATATATGAAGTAAGATGTGTGGTGCAAACAAAATACGTTAAATAACTCTACTAAGTTAAAAAAGTATAACTAAATTACCCACCTTTTGCTTTGGCTAAAATGTATTAAGTAGTAAAAAAATAGACACAAAACATTGAATGGGAGAATGAGTTCAAACTTTTGACTTGTGCAAAAGTCAAAAGACACACTGTCTCATTCATTGTTTTTTTCTACTTTAGACATTTGATATAGATACAGAAGACCTGGTTCAAATATATGAACCAAGATACATGGAATTATGCAGTAAAGAAAAACATTACCGCTCCTTCGCTTTTGTGGGTCCAAAAGTCTAGAATGCACTTCAAGACACTTTTGGTTTTTAAATCAGATCTTAAAACTCAGCTCTTCACTTTTGGGTTTCACTGTGATTAATGAAGACTTTTCAGTGTCTAGTGTTTCTTATGTGTCTATGTTTTTTTGGTAATCTGTCTATTTTATAATTTTGTATAATTATTGTTGTGTACTGCATTCTGGTAAACTAAGTTGCTTTTAAAGTGCATTAAAAATAAAGTTTGATATGTCTCCCCATTGGTGCATAGTGTCTCCTCCCTGTATTTGCACAGTATAATGCATTATTGCACTAAAACCCTGACCGCTAACTGTCCAATCACATTGTGCCGACTGTCATACATGTTAATGGTTGACCAGTCTGAAGGAGTAAAGAGGCTCATTGTTACTACTTACTGACGCCTTCAAGTGCTCCTGAATTATGTAATTCTGATTATGGTCATGACTGCAGACTGTTTAAGATTATAACCAGGTTACAAGTTCAGGTTAACATGCAGCCATATAAGAGGGAAGCCACAGGTCAAGAGTGAAATCTATAAATGCATTTGTCCATGTCTTTTCTGTCCTTTTTACGTGACAATTGTGAATAACATGGAGCGCACAGAATCAAGCAGCTTTTACATTCATCTTGGCATGAAGTGAAGATAACAGCAGTAGGAAGGGAGGTCGTAGTAAGTAGTAGTAATAGTGGAGATAATGGTCAGACTAGAAGCCAATGACACACACAAGAGAATGCTATGGGAATTTTGGGAAGTTTTCATTTGGTTAAAACATGCTAAAAATCTGTCTCAAGACACCCTGCCATGTTTAGCACATATTTCTAAACAACAGAAGTTTAGAAAACCAAGGAGGTTACAAAAAGTTGGTCTGCCATGTTTAGATGAGAGAAACCCCAGTCGCCTCAGACATGACAAGGACAATGGGACGAGGTTAGAGCAGCTGTATTTTACCATCCATTTGGTGCAACTTGATCCAAGGCCTAATCCAATTTTATTAAAGCCACTTACTCTCTTTAATACACACCTGTTGAACTGGACTTTTCATTTGACTGTCTCCTTGGTGACAAGTGCTGTTGTTGCTCTGTGATGCACGCTCACTGGCTCATAGCAGAGTAAAGCCTCAGAACAATGTTACTGCTTAGTTATTTTGACACATTATTGATTTGAATGCAGAAGGTGTCCAAGTCTCACTGAGGTAAATATCAGCTGTAGTTAATATTTTACCTATTCCTGAAAGGCAAAACTAAAATACAAGAAAACTTAGCTCAATGTCAAGAGGGAATTTATTATCAATTGCAGTTAATAATGTATCTTATCCTCAAATAACTGAACATGCACCACTTTTATGTTTACAAGTTAAATCTTTTAGACCACTGGTTCAAAACCTTTTTCGCCCAGTGACCCCTATTTCATCTGTGGATGTGTTGGCGACCGCCGCATCATTCCCACATTATTTTGGATAATAAAGATATTGTAGAACAGTAATTGTTATATAACACTTCAATTAGCATAGGCAATTAGCATATCATGCCTCCATAAAAATTCTTATAATGTCTCTTGAACCTCTCCTCCAAGAGGCCCTGGACAAGAGGCCCCTGGACTCCATGAAAATCCAAGGTTGGATTTAACTGTTTTATTATTTAAATCACAGAACTTCTATGTAACTATTGAATTTTGGTGCGCTTCTCACCAGTCTTTAAGGCAAATATGAGGTCATCAAACTCCTGGGACTCCTCGTCTCCGGTCACCAGGTTTGTGTTGATGAAGCCTCCGTCTGACCCATACGTGCCCATCACTGGACTGGACTTGTACACAACACTGGGCTCACTGCCCGGACGCAGAGAGGCTCGCTCCCAGTCAGCTGCAACCTGCAACAAACCCAGTACAAGTTACTGAAAACTGTGTAGAAAATAGTCATAGTGTGGAACATTGTAATTATATTAGTCATATATTTAAATGAGTTATTGCCAAGGCGATGATCCGTGTAATTGGCCCCTGTGTAGAATCAGGGTCAGACAGAGTACACTCCAAAAGTTTAGGGCCAAAGCAGAGGGTCACTGCAGGTTCATGGGGTAAATGGGCGGTCAGGGGGTTAGGGTTTCATCAGCATTCACTGACTCAGAGAGAGTCCTTTCCAATCTAGATTTATAAATGAATTTTTCAAAATAATATGACATAAAATCTTTTATACAATAAAATGTATGTTCATTACTTTGACAAATGTGATCTATCTATATTTAAGATTGATTCAAAATACATGCCTAAATCTCAATATAAAAAGTGAGTTTTACAAGTCCTAGAGGAAGGCACAGGGTCATGCAACGGGGTACCAAGCTCCGCCAGGCACTTTTTATCACACATCTATGTTCAAACACTGGCATAAGTAGATTATTTTTGATTAATCACATGTCATTCTGTCCCAGCACCTTTTTAGGCTAATTTTGTTAAATAATCATGCTTGCAGAACATTTTCTGCAAGCATGCAGAAAATTTTGGACAGTTGAAATGCTCAAAGTAGATCTCTCATGAGTAAAATACCATTAGGATACTACTAGGATACTACTAGGATACTACTAGGATACTACTAGGATAGCTCAGCCTGGTGGACTCTGTTCCAAGGATTAAGTTAAACCTACCCACCATCTTGATCCTTATATATTGTCTTGTCGTTATATATTGTATATTGTTATATATTGTATTGTCGTTTTCAGGAGACTTTTGCATGTCTGACTTCACATGAGACCAGGGTGAAAGGCCATTATGTGGGCCTGACGACCTGCCCGTATCTTAACACATGTACGATTTTACACATGTTACATAAGAACTTGAGACGGTGCTTTAAGTGTTCCCTGTTTAATCATGCCTATCTGATGTATGAACTGCGGAGAATTGAGCAATGTAAAATATGTAAGACATATGAAAGTAGATAGGTAGCCTAATATAATAATTCTGTCATGTAGAGTAGATGAAAAAATTATATATAAATCTAGGCGACTCCAGTTTGAAATACATTATCAAATATGTATGTTTATTCCCCAAGTAATTTATTACATTTTTACCTGATATGTGACCCATAGACTGCATATATGAATGTGCCAAACAGGACGTGCTCCAGGAGGCTCTTCAGACTCCTTCTGACTCTGGCTTCAAATGACTTACATTGGGATCTTGTCGCCCTCTCTCTGTACCTGCTGCTACGAGCCTCGTCATCTTGGCTCTTTTTTTTTTGCTATAGGAAAAAATCCAATTCATAACATAAAGCCTGGCTCCTGTAACCTCATTTCAGTGGCACTAAATGCTGTGGGTGACGTCACATTCACTCTGTCCACTTCTTTTATACAGTCTGTGATTTGAACCTACAGTCAATTTATGTTAAGTTTATATTGGGTAATATTAGATTATATTAAGTTAAGTAATATTACTATAATATAATACATAAGTATACTTTTCACTTGGCACTAATGCTTGTGAGAATTTAACCCTACCTCTTCCATGGCGCTGATTAGGTTCTGCGTTGATTTGTTGATGTCGCCCCCTACAGACGCTGGCCCTCCCCCGGGGTAGGCGGAGTCAGGACTGTCATGGCCGCTCATCTCAACCGTATAACTGGCTTTAGTGGGCCAACAGAGCTGGTTGTGCATGACAAAGTAAACAGCAAAAACATACAGGCCCTGGGGGAAAAAAAAGTTAAATGTAGTTTGTCAATGACATCATCAATTAACATCGCCCGCCTAATAAGATGCCACCAACAGTACACACACTGTTACTCCAGGTTTTCCTATTTCCTCGTCATTACCAAATCCTTTCAATCAACAACACTTTGCTGAGAATTACCCAAAAACATTGAGGTGTTAAATACCACAGGGCTGTCCTGTATTTCACAATGCCTATTACAAATGATGGCATTCACAGATAGACAAACAAGTGGGTGAGTTTGACGTCACCATTAAACACACGAGAGCTATAATTTAGATAAATAAATGAATGAGGTGTATAAGTAATCAACATCAATACTGTTCTTTTCATTCTTTACGGCATCCCAGAGTCTTTGGGTCAACAGTTCAGTCCCTTTAAACATTATGGTTGTGACTATATTTTTAATAGGGTAGTTTATTTGCCATATATACGATAGTAGTTAAAAAAACGCATTGAAAAAACATGTGCAGAAAGCTCAAAGTTGTACTATGAGACATTAAAAACAACTAATAGACAATCATTACAGATAAAATATTGATGCTGTGAAAGACTCTGGATGTGTGTTTTGATGAGATACACAATCAGAAAGTATGTAAATTGTTTTAACAAAATGTCAAAGTTTCCCATCCCATTCTCAATACACACAAAATGATAATTATGCTTTGAGTTTTCAATTTTGATGACAGAAAAGCTGGAAAAGCTTTGCTGGCTGTACCCTTGTGTATATAATCAGTTGTTTTGTTATAAGCATAAAAGAACCCAGTCACACTAATAATAATAGAAGATATAGAGCACGACATCATGACTGAGGCTGCTTTGTTTTACTTTGCCTTTCATCAGTGTTTGAGAACATTGGAGAGCACAATGTTTCAGTCTCTAAATAGCCAGGCCTGTGTAATTACATGTGTTGTATGTTTTGCTGATAACGTTAATGGCCCTTTGGATTGAATGATCTTCTGAAGCTACAGGTGTGTGTGTGTGTGTGTGTGTGTGTGTGTGTGTGTGTGTGTGTGTGTGTGTGTGTGTGTGTGTGTGTGTGCGCGTGCGCGTGTGTGTGCATGTGTGCGTGTGTGTGTATGTGGGTGTGGTGTGTATCAGGGTGTGGGGTGTGTGCTTTTGAGGAGACAGGTCCATCATAGTGCTGTGATGATTAGCACACATGGTTAGTGGCCGTGGAGCAGGAGGAACAGGTTTTACTACTATAGGCCTGTTATATAAGTGTTCCCTGATCACTCAAGAGGCCCAAACGCTACAGACGGAAAACACAGGGGAGCAGAGGATCAGTGCTGCATGGATAGCAACATATTAAACATATTAGCTGGTAGAGGATACACAGACCCTAGTGAATTGCCAGTGGTTTTAGGTAGTAACTGTTGTGGTGTTTTTTGTTTTCAAATTTATTTATACATTTGAACAGGAAGTTACATGTATATACAGTTTTTTTCAATGATAATCCCCACAAACAACTCCCAAATCAATCAATAAATACATTTAAAAAGATAAAAGCATAAAACAGCTAATAATTCAAAGACATATAAATAAACTTGAATTTTTATCATGATTTTTGTGTTTTTCAATAGAGTTGAAAGGGCTGAAACTTTTACTGTTTGAATCTAGGCAATTGTGTTACTTTAAGTATGCAAGCCTACATAGCTAATACAATTGCAAAGTAGAATAATCTTTTCCGAAGCGGTCAAACCAGTTTGTAAATGCTGACGGTGCACATTAGTATTCATCAGTGCAGCAGCCACCAAAGAGTATGGAATGAATGACTATAGTACAAAATCGTAAAGCAACTCTGAGCATCATCTAGAAAAGCCCCATATAAAATTACTGAACTTTTATTTTCCATAAAATCAAAGAGTCTATTTTTATCACCGTGTTGAATAAGGAAGCAGGGTAGATCTGGGTTAACAGTATAACAGGAAATGGTCCTGTGATGTTGCCTGTGATAACACTGTAATGAGGTTTAAGCAGCAGATAATGGGGGTATGGGTGTTGTGAGATAATGATGGTCTTAATTGGCTATAATGTGATCAATACTGGGAGAACATTATGATTTTGAATGTAGTGGTCTTTGTTGGTGAGATTTTTTTATTATGACCAGTCCTGGTGCAGACATGGCCTGGTCAGAGCGGTAACATCTGCAGCTGGTTAACAAAGTCTAATTATCAGGTGTTGTTGGGAAAGGTGCCACACGACAAAAACAAGAACATGGAAAAATTGACTAATGGAAAATTCACAGCATGAACAAAACAAACGCTCTTAGTTTCTGTTTGCAATAAAACCATAGGTCGGTACCTTACTTTTTCTAGAAAGCTTACTTGACAAATCCAGAATTATATATTGATAAAACATTAAAAAAGTGTGTATTCTGGATCCCAGGCAATGAGATCTTAGTCTTAGAAAGTAGCATGTAAGGCAAAATATTTTAAGATGAATAATTCTACTGTACTTTCTCACTTGAGTTTACACACTAAAATCAGACTGGAGCAAGACGCTTCACCCAACTTGGTAATTTATGTGTGAATGTGATGTGTGAGTGATTGGTGAGTCTCTAGTGAAGATTAAGAGTCACATTTTTGTCACTCAGCCTCAGGACTCTATCTTACTACCATCAAGTGCAAAGAAGCATTTAATAATGTAGCTTAGTGTCTCATGGCTGCAAAGATGCCAATGTGTCTTTCATAAACAAAAATTAACTGATGTAATTTGGAAGAACAAAAATCACACCGGCAACCTGCTCATGGGAAACCAATTCTAACTTCACCTGAGTCACTGTAAACCAACAATATGAGCCTCAAGAATGCACAGTGTTAAGCTATGACCACATTACACAGTGGACAAACTCTCGTGAGAGTGTGCTAAGTGCGACATCAACTGTTGGTGCTGACTTCACTTCTGTTTGCCAGATACAAGAGATAGTGAATATGACACCAGGCTGTTATTTTGACATGTGGATGGTACATATTATTAAGGATAATCAAAGACATATTAATCCACACTTTACAAGCACAACCATGTATCTAAGAATAAGATAAGATAACACTGTAGAAAGCATAAAAAAAGGAAATTCCTCGTAAGGTCAATCATAGAATTTGACCACAGAAACATTGAGACACGTCCCAAAAGAATGTCGTGTGCCAATTGTGGTGAGACAAAGAGCAAAGTTCTAAACCAAGAACTGTTGCGAGCATAAAATATGTTTCAGACTGTGACTTTATATTTGGACTCATTTATTTCTACTTCCTCTTCAACTGTGTGTGTACAACATGTGCTTGGTACCCTTACATCACAATCTAGAAAACTAGATTCAATAAGGAGATCAGCTTTAATCATCCAAGATAGTGTGTTATGTAAGGCTTTGAAGTTGGAGAGCACTATAAAAGAGCAAGGCCAGGAGAAGATATTCGGTGATAAAGTAATCTGGCACGTCCTTTTATCTGCTGCAACTCAAAGTCAGGATAAAACACTGAGGAGAGGGCACTAAATTTAGAGTGTGTAGAGTGAGCAACAGGTGTGTAAGGGCCCTAATGGAGTCACAGAGACGGCACTTCAGAGGGAGCCAAGTAGCCTTCATCACTTTCTACACTGACAATGGAGACTGCAGGCAAACATACACCAGACCCAAACATGAATATTTCAGATGATGGTCCTGCTTTCTATTCACCTCTTTCTTGTTAATTCCTTGTTAATGTTAAGAATAATATTTACAAGTAATATTACAAGCTACGAGTGTTGCTGTGATACCAAACTCGACTTTGATAGTCACTACAGATTTCAATTATGATAATTTAAAAAATGTTCTTTTTTAAGACAAATAGATTTTTTAATGCTAAATAATTGTACTTTTTATTATATCATGTGGCCATATAGTAGTTTTGATAAAAGTCATTCTAAAACGAAGGTACATTTTTTCCTGTTTAAGTTAGTTTTTTTCATTATCGATACTTACAAATGAAATTAGTATCTAATGTAGTTTTGATACTAGATTTAGCATGTATTCATAACTGACTTTTCTTGCTTAGAAGCAACATTAAATAGTTAATGACATGGTATAAATCTTACCAGCAGGCAGTTGAAAATGACCAGCAGAATGAGCATCCACATGTATCGATAGGCCATATGAAGCCCCGCCCACAACCACACAATGGAGATGAGCAGGAAGAAAAGCAGGACCAGCGGCACTTCTGCAAAACAATTGTTTTAAAATTGTAATTAATTACAAATAATTACAAATCAGTTCACATTAGCTACAGTTCCTGATGTTCATTTGACAAAAGTAGGACAGATACTTTGTATTCTTGATTTAAATGTGAAGGTGAGAACAAATAATGAGAAGACAAACAGCAGTGGTTCAGGTCATCACACAGAAGAAAAAGAGGTTATTTGGAAGTGTCAAAATTCACATCTTATACAGACCACAAGAACATATCACACCTGTAGAAAAATGAGCAGTGGATATGTCAAGCTTTACAGATGGGGCTTGGTCTTAGTTGGTGGTTTAATTCTTATTTCCTAGTTGTTAAAGATAAAGCAAATCTGATGTCGTCATATGTGAAATGTACACATAAGTAATACAGAGGAAACCCAAATATAATAATAGCTAGTTTGAACTGGCAGATGAATAGAGTGTCAGTATTGCAGTTACGGTGTGGCTGTGCAGACAGAGTTCAGTTCACAAGTAGGATGGAAACAGCGGGCACAGGGCCCAGGTTTGCACAGAAACTCCTCACATAAGTGCTACTTCCCCAGCGCTGGCGGCTTTCCTGTGCGTGAGCTGCATCTATATGGACCCATATTTCATTTGGCTTTAAATAATTTCTACTGGGCAGTTTGTCTTGTTTCCTAAATCCCCAAGCTGTAGGTTCTGAGAAATTGTGCACAACAAGAACTTTCAGTGGTTGCATTACAACATTTCGTGCACATCTGTGTTCATCTCCTGCTCCCTCCTATATTTTCCAGTTCTGTAAGCACATTCCGATCTGCAGACGGACAAGAGGTCCCACAGTAAGAACAGGTTTCCAGAGCCAAATACTGCCTCTCAATGACTAATTCAAAGTTTGCCAACCAACTGAATCAAAATAATGAGGTAAGACGTACTTCACTGAAATATAATAAGGGTAGGAGGCTCAAATAATGTGTAAGATGTGTAAATCTGCATGCTGATGGTGAAAGACTGTAAACTGTGGGGCAATTTAATTTTGAAAATGAGGGAATATGTATATTTACCAAAACTGGTTAAAAACACCATGTTGATGGATCTTGAATTTCACTTCATTGTTGGCAAATGTATGAATCCATTCAATAAAAAAAAGGTTATTATTCAATATTTCCAATATGAGGCATGGCTCTTATTTGACAAACAGGTGTCAGAAGAGTAGTTCTCTTTGGGGTCAGTGAGTTGTGGACACTAAATTACAGTACAAACACAAATGTGCTGAGCGTGGCCTTCTCTAATCAAGCCTCCATATCACATGTGTTTATTTATCTCAGTCAGTCTGTGAAAACAAGCAATAAAATGACACATTTTAACCAAAGACCTTATACATTTACACCTGTGGTATAAACTGGATTATCTTATCAAAAGTATTTCCAGTATCAAGAGCCTCTAAACTTAGATGGATTTTAGTCTAGATCTAAAAACCTGAAACGCATTCCTCCATTTTAAAGGCTAGATGCTTATCTGTTAAAAGCACAAACACAGCTGACGTCAGAAAAGCTGCTGTATCTCACATTGCCCTGAGAGTGAGCAGACCATACAGACCCCTATTGACAGAGTGAGCAGCCCTCAGCCAACCACAGCTACAGGAAGAAGCAAAGCTAAAGTTAACAACTGAGAGTCTGCAGAAACTTCATGAGGTGAATCTGTGGCCTAAAACATCAATTCTGCACACAATACCAAGAATACTGAGAATGAACTTGTTACTCTGGTAATCAAAGTAATGTGTTCCTTAAATAGATAAATAGATAAATAGCTGCACTGTATAGGCCAAGTCAACAATCTGAGGCAGCTCTGAACCTCATTTGATTATATATGAATTGAGTTTAGAAGTAGTTTTTTCTTTCTTTTTCCTTTTGAGAGTTTACAGTGAAGCACACATCACATTTATGTTAATTTTTGCAGTACCTGTGCTATTGGTGCGTCCCCTGTAAATGTCATCATAAGCCTTCCACTGCTCTGTGACTTGATATGCATGAATGAATATGACCACCACAGTGACCAGGCAGATGAGGGGCACCAGGACAGCTGTGCACAGAGCTGCATAGATGTTTGGGATAAAGCATCTGTAAAACAAAATAAACAAATAAATACAAGTTTGCATTACACAACTTGTACATTACACAGTTGTACATTTTGTTTCCCCCCTCATAAAGTTTATTGTAAAGCAGTACTGTGCCCTGTGCATCTCTATATGACACACTGTTTGTCTGTTCAGAGCAGTGGGCGCAATCATTTTGTGATTTTGAGTCTAATGTAGGTACAGATAAAATAGGCAAACTCAACCCAGTTTACTATAATGCAGTACAATCCACTCAAGGCCATTGTTGGTTGTATACACATTGTACAAGGGAGTTAAGTTCATGTATTTTATGGGAAACTTTGCTGTATTTCAGAGGAATAAATCTGTCTCTGAGAAAGTCAACATCAAATGAGACTGTGACTGTTTCACAAAACAAACCGTGCCTTTGGTTTGGTGGGATCCATGATAAAGTTACAGAGCCTCACTACAGCTGAGTAATTTGAGCTCTGCTAGTCATAATATAACATGAGGTATGCCAAATAAAGAATTACATCATTTTTCCCCAGGAAACGATGCAGGCGAGAGGAGAGAAAATCTCTGAACCAAAAGTGCATTGCTGTGGCCTTGTAAATGAATCAGACTTGAGAGATATAAATGTAATTATTCTTCTTCTTATTCTATTCTAACTGTGGTATCTTCACTTTCCCTGTTGGTCAATGGTGGCTCCTAATTGTTTATTCTGTTTCTACATTATAAGGCTTGTCCAGGTTTAGAAGGATAGTCCTGGCTTAGTTTTTCATTTAGAATAAAGATATTATTATTGGAATCATTAGTTTGGTGTATATCTGTTTTCAGGTCAGTAGATGAGGTGTTTACTTGCTCTAAAGGCAGGGATGTGGGATGAGCTCACAGAGTCATTTGAGCTGTGTGGATGTGTGTCCACAGTGACGTAGCCGAAGAATACTTTACATTTACAGGTCAAGAAATGTTTACAGGAAAACTTTGCCTTGAGTGTTTTAATTAGCATAAGATATGCGGCAAATTAAACTAGTGGATTTGGTATCAAGTGAGATGCACTCATCTACAGTGCTTTACACTAGAAAGAATATTCTTGAAAAGTGCTTGAGTTAAGGTGCAACTAATCAACTTTTTTGCTCTATGTGGTTTTAAATAACATTAACTACTCTTCCTAGTTCTTTTTGACATGCATAGGTATAGTTGCAGCTTTGTGTTCAAAATCAGCCAAAAACAAGTGTGTGCTGCTTCCAGTGACCACTGGAATGTCAAGTACTATGTGACATCAAGCATGACGGCCCTGATTACAGCCAGATGTTTCTGATTACAAGCTAAGGAATTTGAAAAGTAGATACCTGTTAGACCAATCACATATTATTCTTACACCCAAGACCCTGCCACATAAAATGTCTTGTTTTGCTTAAATTAAGACAAAACCAAATAAAAAAACACAATAGTTTAAATGTGACTGCCAGCAAACTGGCCAACAGTATGTTGCCTGCCTCACAGGAAACTAAAGTCATTTCCCATGATAAACACTCCACCTAAGACCTGGGACTAAGACCTTTGAGTTCTCTCTGATTTATAATGATCTTTAAACTGGATAAATACATGGTTCTATAGCCCTTGGGCAATCCAGCAGGTTTGGGTTCATGTGCTATGTTTAGGTGCAGGGAGGCTAATTTTAGCTCAGTGTGCCTGTCTTAAAACAGAGGTCTACAGTTTGAATGTTACTTTAGCAGCCTCCACCTCCAACGCAAAGACTCAAGTTTCTGTGGGTGGAGGCATACGCAAACACTGAAACTCATTTATTTATTCATTCATTTGATTGGATGGCATTAGACATCTCCTGACGTGATGTCATCTGCTCAGTTGTTTACTCAAGTCTCAAGTTTAAAATCCACCCCGCCTGAGCAACAGAGTAACTGAACCAACACTTAAAAACGCACAAATACTCACACATCCTCTAGTACAAGTCCGTATGTGGCATGTATGGTCCAGCCAAAGCCACCCAGCAACACAATAACCAGCACTATAATAACAAGGGAGGGAAGGCCCCATCCCAGCAGGAAGTAGAGCAGGTATCGGCGCTCTGTGTGCTCGTCATTCATCACCAGCACCTGCCAGAAGTTGACCGCCTAAGGGAGACAAAACAGACCTTATACAACATGGTTTCAACAACACTTTTGTAAAGGTCTAAAAAATGTAACAGATATTTGACATTTCCACAGTTACACAAACACTGTTATCAGGATACATATTAGTCGTATGGCTATATTTGCTTTGTAATCCAATGGCCTTTCAAACACTAAAGCAGTGTTACGTAACTCTGGGCACCTGTTGTTGATGACACACTTGGGGCCTTGTCATGAATTTAATCAGCTAATGTAACCTCATTAAGATTTCAGGTTTATCTATTATGCCACACTATAAAAGTGCACTGTCTGTTTGTGTGATAATGTGTTGCAATGAAAGCTCTGCTGTTTGTCAGTGTTCCTCATCTACAACACAAAGGGACTTGTGCCTCAGATAACCTTCCCTGCTTCAAGATGCAATATTGTGTAAGTACACAGTCAGCAAACACAACTTCACAGCACTGAGGTGGAGTGTGTTGTCAGTCACAAATAAGGACTGCCTCTTGGCCGCGAGTAACACTAAATGCATTATGGGTAAGTCTGTGCAGAGCTGTTGCCTCTGCAGTTGAAATGGAGTTTGTGGAATGTGCTTTAAGGAAGACCACAATGGCTTAACAAGATAGAGCAAAGATAATAGAATTTGTATATCTATATCTATATCTATATCTATATCTATATCTATATCTATATCTATATCTATATCTATATCTATATCTATATCTATATCTATCTATCTATATTTTTTAATTGTTAACCATGTTGTTTTTAGAATATTTAAGAACCTGTCTTAATGCCACATTTGCAATATTAAGTATGATATAGCTCATACTGCATTAGACAAAAGGCGTGCCTGTCTCATAACACATCCTCATCATATTTATTGATTAAAGTCTCGGTGAGGTGAGTGGAGGAACTGCTGGCACCTTCTCATATGCAGCACTTAGCTGAAAGGAGATCAGTCGCTGGGGCTTACTCCTGTATGTGGGACAGGTTTATGTAGCAGCCGTTGAACTTGAGCTTTGCAATATATTTGAACGGATAGTTGAGTTATGCTTAGAATTCCAACCATGAAAGAAGAAACAAGCTTAATCATTTGATTATGAAAGTTAAGTGTTAGTATAAAGGCCCTATTTTACACATAATTGACTAATGTGAGCTTTAAATCATGTCATAATGCTGTTACCTCCTCAAAAACATACCTGGAGCTGTGTTTTGTTTCATTCACACATGATTTAATTATATTGCATTATTAATCTGTCTACATTTCCAAAGCTCAAAATGGTCTTTTCCACCTTGTGATGTCATGTAGAAGAAGAAACTGACAATTCCAGGGGTGAAATTATTCATATGGTTCTAGTGAAGGTGTATGTAAAACATAATGGAGCACTTCCTGTATTACCACATGACATCATCAAGGTGGAAGAGTGTTTTCAGTCTGAGACAAGAACTCAGCCTAAATATGCAGGGTTTGCGTGTTAAACATGTATGAATGAAAAAAAATACATTTGATGAAGAAACATTATAACATAGATCAGAAAATAGCATAATATAGGCCTTTAAAAAAGGAAGACATATTTTTATAGTTGAGAGACGTCTTAGTAATAAAAATGAGACCACTGGCTTCAGAAAACAGAACATTGTCATATTATATGTACTCATTAAAGTAACTTGAACAAGAGCAGAGGCCATTTTAGGCATTTTTGCTGTAACCACAAAATCAGATTTTAACACCAACTACTCCCATCTCTTCTGTTCTGGTACAGCTCCTAACACTCTTTAAAACCCCATGAAAGCCTTTGGTCCAGGGCTTTATCCGTCCAAGTATGTCAGAGGTCGTCTGGTAAACAGTAATATATAGAAGAAATCCCCCTTGTATATGTATGGTTCTGTATGGCTTAGTTTAATCTTATAAGACTACATCTATAACAGCCCATGTAGGAAATGACAAAGGCTCAATTTCACGATTTGTTAAAGAGACGTGACTGAAACCACACAGCAAAAGGTGAAGCAAGTGGAGAGATTGGAGAGGAAAAAGGGGTAAAGGAGGATCATTTAAAAGAACATGGTACTGAAAGAAAATAATAAAGAAATGGTATATTATTTCAGTGTAACTCTAAAGGCCACTGCCCCATATAAATTAATCTGGGCTAAGCGTTGTGCTATGTGGTCGTGTCTCTTAAGGACTCAGTGAAGTACATTCATGTTCTGAGGAGGTCAATAAGTCAATTTCTTTCTCTTTGATGGATTAGGCTTAGACTGTCTTACTTTGCCTTTGTGGTATAAGAACTACCATATATGGTGTATGACATATATATATATATATATGTGAGCATGTTCATGTCATAAAAGAAAAGGACACATGAGATTACAGGGTCGTGCCATGCACTCCTTCAGACCTCTGGAAAAGGGCATATGGGGTAAGGTAAGGGCTGGAGATTTTAGTCCATTATGTAAAAAATGGTAAGAATGACCAAGAGGCCTGTTATTAACAAGTGAATTAGACAGTTACGCAGAGAACAGTATGTACAATGGGCATGTGACATTTTAAACTTGGTATTACCTGAATAAGCATCCAAAAGAATTGGCTCAGATAAAAGTAATGAGTAAAAAGTGCCAATGCAGAACAGCTGTCATCTGAAAAGACCCGCCCGCGGAAAGTGGACACCAGGAAGCACAACTGTGGAAAAATAAAACATGAAACAATAAACATTAGTTAATATAGTTGTTTAATAGTTATTTATGATTCTAATAGTTTGGTTAAATTCCAATTGATCAAGTTTAGTTTAGTTAAAATTTCACCTTAAACTGGATAAAAATGCAGTATACATTTTCTGGAGGATACAACACCTGAATGTGAATGGTGATAATGTTTTGTAATAAACTCAATCTCAAGGGAGAGAATGAGGTAACACCACCAGGCTAAGGCACAGGCCAGTGCAGTGGGGGCGTTTTATTTTGAATAACAATACCTACAGTTGAATAAATACAAAAGAAGTTGCCAAACTAACATTCCAGACAAAGCAAAAACCAAATATATCACCAATAATATAAACCAATAATCATCACGAAAAGTCTTTTTCACAGCTCTAATTCACACACAACATAATGAACAAGCAGAGCCTAGAATATGCAGAGGGGCTATAAAATGCACAAAAATGGAATATTGAGGGATAATCAGAAACGTCAGCAGGATTCACTGCCCCCTCCTCTTTCCAAGATAAAGCATTTCTGCAGAACCTGTTACATCATCACAATGCAGCACACACACACACACACACACACACACACACACACACACACACACACTCAAAAGAGCCACTGTCAACAGATTTACAGCAAATAATATATTCCACCGTAGGAGTCTACATCGTATTGCAAGTAATTCAGAACAGAGCTACTAAGATAACCACTCTCCATATTATTATTATGGATACAGAAGTACTGAGGAACATTGGTAGGTTTTGTATAAGTATTTCAGAATGCCCCATTAAGCAGTGGCAGAGGGCTCCCCGTGCCAATGCAGGTGGAGACTTTTATATAATGGATAATTGGCTGGACCATGGCCAACTCCACAGAGCAGAGTCGCGGGGAAGGGATGTGTGCAGGTGAATAATAAGTGAGAGTGACCACTGAAATGAAAGATCTAACTGAATCAAAAACACAACACAATTTCAAAAGTCAAAAATAGCAATAGTTGGATAATATCACATTATTAAACATTATCTGGCAGAGTAGTTACAGACTGGTAATGTTGGCATAATTTTGTCTTCAAAATGTGATTTCACTTTTTCATGTCTTTGAGAAGATGTTTCACTGCTTTAGACACACATATGGTGTTACCAGTGGCTTTGAGGGTTTGGGTCATTTACTTAAGATTTATCTGCCTCTTGTCAATAGTGAAACAAAACATGAGCCGCCTTCTGTGTCAAACAATCATTGACAAAGTAGTAAAAACTGAACCATTAAGGACTAATCAGAAGCAAAACAGTCTCCTATCAAAAAGCCTTGCAGGGTAACAGAAGGGTCAGAATATATATATTTCTTGTCTATTTGTATTATTTTATTATTGTTATTATTATTATTTTTAAAATGCAACTCAACAAGGTTCAACATCAGCGCTGACCTCGTTGGATCAGTGAATTATCTTGTTATTGAGAAGCTCACTGTAATGAAAAGACGTGAGTCTTGAGTGTATAATTAAAAAAGCCTGTTGAACATATCATTAAAAAGCTTGTTGCTGATTGGCTTAAATGCTGGCCTGATGTTGTTTGATGGCTGAGCTGTTGACAGGTTATGGATGTGATCAGACCCAATCTACTGCTGCTCTGTCATCAGGCACTGGACCTCCTCCTCTTTGTGTGAGTAACCAGGAGTCAAGCTGTCTAGACCCTCAGGCTGCACTACAGCACACAGCCAGGAGCTGTATCGCTCTAAACACAGCCACGTCCGTGTGCTGGGTGTGTTTTAATGCGCGTCTAGTAAAACAGGAACTAGACTGTAAGAAAGCACATAACAACTTATTTATTCTATTGTTAATCTGTTGGAGACCATTATCTACTTTAAGTTTATTAATCAATTTCTGTTTTTCTGAATTGAATGGTCCTGTGCCCAATGTAGTAAAGCATTTCTGTTTAAATCTAAGTTTTATTGGGGATCAGATTTAAGAGGACTCTATATGCAAATAAATACAAACTGCATTCTGGAGCAAATTAAAGTATAGGTTTTAATGTTGTATACCTGACTCACTGCGATTAGCCCTGTGATGTGATCCAGGTCTGAATGGAGACTAAATCTATAGGTGATGTGAAGCTGCAAAACAAAAAGCCCTCGAAAGCAAAATATCAGTCATAATCACTGCTTATATGTAGTCATATAGAGTATATATAGTAAGAGGTGAGCGTGTGGACACTGACGGTTAAACATGTTTTGGTGGATTTGTTTCCTGCTGGTGTTTTCCACTCTTCTCTTGTGGTGATCAATAGCTCTGTGTGCTGATGATGCGAGACTACCTCACTGTATCACTGTGGCTAAAAATAGCATTGGCTTGGTGCATTACATCACTTCATGAATGAGCTCCATAGTTGTGTGTCTGTCACTGCACCCATTTACACTGCTAATAACTCCAGCATGGTTCTGGGTTCACCTCGAATATTCTCCTACCCCCAGCTGCCTCCATCCTCTGCTCCACCCTTCGTCTTATACCCCTCTGCACCCTCCCCCTTCTCTCCAAATGCTACCGGTCTGATCTAGCTTGTTCCAGCCTCAGCCTACAGCCTCTACAGCCTTTGTTCACTGTGATATAAAATATACTATAGAGATGAACAGACCAGTATTTGTATTGGTAAACACATTTGGACGCACTAGCCTCTCTCATTACTACTAATAACTATGACATAGTCTTGCTTTCACTAGCAGAAAAAAAACAAATTACAGTGGCATTTAAGTTTGATTTGCACAGCAACCAGATTCTTTTTGATTTCACTCCCCTCCCCAGATGCAGCACTGCTTCAAGTGCTGTTTTGGTGGTCAAATACAGACAATATCCCCTGTATCTCATTTTATTTTGTCTTATTGAAAAGTGTAAATTTTCTGTCATTTATTGTCAGTAGATAATATGGTAGAAACCTCTCATTTAATTACTAATTAGTAATTATTGTTTAGTGCTGGAGAACGAGGGTGGTACATTAAAAGTAATTAAAAAAATTGGAGCATATAAAAAAGAGCAATAAGCAACACCATCATGTAAAGAGACAATGCTGTGTTATAGTAATGTAACTTGTCCTGACTGAATCCCTTGGGGCAGTGCATCATCTGTAAAGCACGTTACTGTAGGATCTTGTTTATTGTGAATTTATTATTGCGCAGGCAAAAGGTCAAAAGACTCACTAAAGTTTACATGTGTTTTGGGTTGAACCTCAGACTCAGACTGACGTGCTGAGACAGGTGTTGGCACATAAACACTCACTCCCTCTTTATGTGTTTGAGGTGAAAACAAGCACAGAACTGCGTATTTTTACTTACGTAAGTATACAATGTAATACTGTAATAGTGTGTATTCTTCTAGAAAACAGGTGGGGAAAATCTGTCTACTTGGGGAAAATTGATAGCGTCATAATTACTAAGCCTGAAATTACTAGTTTGCTTAATGGTTTAATGTAAAATATGTGTCTATGGATTTTCCAAGTCATATTATATATTTGTAAAGTAATGCAGTGAAAACGAAAAGGTTGGATTCTGTAAGTGTCTAAGAGGCAAGTGAACCATGCATTATCAGACAACCAAATAAAAAACTAAAAACTAAAAACAAAACAAAACAAAAAAAAACTTTGAAACCTTAGGCGTTATGATATTTCACACGTATTGTACCACCCCAGGGAACATTAGTTTTCAAGTCCGTGTCACATCTACACTTGAGTTGAAGTGTGTGTGCATCTGCTTGCAATCACAACAGGGCTCCACTCTTAGGTTTCCTTCCTCCACATCTGTGCTGATGCAGTCTGGCCCTTCATACTCGGCTCTATTCACTGCAGGCACGTGGCTATAAAAACACTCAAACCAGCTGTTGGACCCAAGCTCCTTCAACAACACACACCATGAGACCTGCTCCAGCACTGTTACTTAACTGTGCAGACAGGAGGAAGGTTCAAGCCTAGAAGAAAAACTTGAAAACGGGCCTTATTGATTGGTCCTGAGAGGTCTTAATCCACTGTCTAGCACCTCACTTATCTTCTCAAGGTAAAGTGCCTGAAGTTGTCAATGTAAATGGGGAAATCAATGCACCAGCAGGGAGATTGTACCTTTTGTAATAATTTTCTAGCTTTATATATTGTCATTAGAGGGATGAGAACTGGGACTTTTATGGCATGTATGTCACTTTTAAATTACAGTATCCATTTAGTTCCATATATTATTTGATTTTTTATTTTATTATTACTGTGCATGATTATGTTATGTTTATTCAATTCACAAAAGAGAAAACTGAAAATCTTAAATATAAACCTGAATCTGAAATCAATAAAAATATAAATTGGTGAACACATCAAATGGTCAAAGATCAGAATCTTTCAAAAGTGTTTTTAAAGTAGTGTCTTTGAAAAGAAAACCATTGCCTTAGGGGTCTTAATCAGCAATGTTCTCCACAAAGCCCTAGTCATGAAGCAGAGCCCAGAGAAGCCCTTAATCAGCTCTCCTCACACACATCTGTTGAACATGGCTGCAGCTGTGGAGCAGCAGCGCCCCCTACAGATTACCCTCTAACATAAACCTGTGAAGAGGATTTTATATTGTATGGGTGCCTTCACATTTGGCCTAGTTTGATCCTGGTTTGGTCCTGGTTTGAGCTCAGTTTAGTCCTGATGTAGACTCGGGTCGGTCCTGTTCTAGTCCTGGTTTAGTTTTAGGATAAAAAACATCTTAAATTAAATAATATAGTCCCAACAAACCGTGTGCTATGTAATCAGGTTAAAAGAGCAAAGTTGACAGTGGAAGTAAAGATAAAAAAAAAAATGAATTGGGAAAGCTTGTCTGATCCCCTGCTTTTGTTTGCTGTGCTTTAAATGGAAATAGAGTAAAGTTCATGGTGGTGTTTTTAGGGTCACAACACACATTTGGCAAAAATAAGAGTTTAAAATCCAGAGTCCACACAGGTCAGAGAGTGCATCACAACCATTCAGGTCATCCTACAGGCAGAAGCAAAGTGTATATTATTTAACACTGCAACAATGTATGCCATTGAACCTAAAGCCGAGCTCACTGTAACCCATTTGTTGTGTAAAATATCTAGAAGATATATCGGAAAAGAGTGTATCATATATCATATAGCGTATCATAGAAGACAGCAAAAAGGGCAGAAAATAGCAGAAAAGACAGGTATAAAGTGATAATTTTATATTTAAGTCTATTCACTTTTTGTGGTATACTTGATCAATAACCATGACATTTATGGACAATTTAGCACATTTGTAAGAAAGTGAATATTACCATTGGGATGGATAATTTAGATAATGTCACCCTCCTGTAAGACATGTTGTGTTGTGATTACAATTGGAAGCTCAGTGTCTCTAACAGGGAAACGAATGAGTCCCTCGGGATGTGCCAAACCACTTCTACAGGCAGCACACACCACCCAAGCAAAAAGAAATGTCTTTTACTACCCATCCAGGTATCTCAGCTGAAAAGTACAGGGACGAAACATAGGACTCGACCTCAAACTTCAAAGGACTGATTTTTCATTTGAACTCTCTAGACATTCCTGTACGGGCTGTTTTTGTTGTACATAATGTGCACTGGCAGTGTTGGTGTGTTTTTTTCTATTGAAAACTATATATTAAAAAAGTGAAAAGTACAGGGAAGAAAACAAGATATTGTGTTTTGCTGCTGTATCAGTCACAAGGACGCACAAAAGACTGGATCAGATCGGATTATGAGAGCTGGCGTCAGGAGACACTGGCGTAACGTGCTGTCGGACGTCCAGAGAAGAGAAACGCGAGTCCCCCGAGAGGCCATGCTGCTCTCCTGTCTCCTTCTAAAGTAACTTTACACCATGTCATCACGGTCTTGGCACCACCTGAAGCCTACAGCTAACATCTCATCAAGGACAAAGCAACTGTAGTGTCTAGCACTAGCACAGTAACTGGCTTGGCAAATACTGTAAATTTACCATTATGTAATTCATGTCCATGCCCTTTAGATTTCTATGTCTCCCTAAGGATTTGTTTAGATTCACAATGGTGGCTCATATTTTTGGCAGAAAGGAAGTGAATGAGGATGGGGAGAAGTTAACACTGAAACCTCAATGCCAGAGTTGTGCCTGAAAGAAAACTGGAAATCTGTTTTATCAGCTCCCTAATGCTGGAGATACTGGAAAATAAACATGGAAGCACTGCAGTGCAAGCTGCTTGGGAATAGTCGATTGGTTTAATAGATACTGTATGAATTTGGCTTGGATAAGATCTTCCTTTTTTCACATGGCAAACTCAAAACAACATGACAACTACAAGCTCCAACTGTTTTTGTGTGAGAACTGAGGGAATCACTATGAAGAAAAATTAGGTAACACAAGTAGTTGTTGCAAATGCATCATAAAAAATAGTATTTAATTTTCAGGGCTGTGCACAAAACTGAATAAGCATGATTACTGCACAATAAAAGCTCTGCAAATGTTTATATAAAACTAGCAGACATATGTACATGCCCGTCTAATGTTCACTTATATGCACTGGGTAAATTTCCACTCAGACAATTTTCAGTTGTCTTGCTGTGATGCAGGGTACACTTCAGAACTGGTTGCTATCTAGGGTTTGATGAGATGTGATAAGCCGGGCAGCGTCATGGATAGGAACCTCAGTAAGATTTTTGTCACTACTGCTATCTTCATTTTCATTCAACTAAAGACAGGTTTGTTCAGATTTTTTCTATAATATTATTTTAATGAGTTTTTAATGTTTTTGTTCTCTAATAGATTGAATAAAATCTTTCATGATCTCACTACAGAATTCATCCCCAGTGCCTCAGTGTGACCCCTTGCACATACGGAGAGTCCTGCAGGTTATCAGAGTGACACCTGACAGTTCAGATCGATAAGGCATGAGCTCAAATCCACTAAACCGACATTTATCTCATGTGTTGCACATGTAGTCTTATCAAATATGACCAAACAATACCAAACTATGATAAATGTTTGCAATGGTAAAATTGTTTTCAAAATTAAGAGAAATACAGACTTTTGGTTGCAAACACTTGTGTGATGCAAAAGAATAAAAACGTACAGTAATGGGAATTATATTAAACTGGAATTTTCCATCCAAAACATGTGGACATCCAGGGGCTCTATCCAGGCCATAAACAGTTTGAGGTGGTCACTCCCCAACGACGAGTGGCTGCACTAGGGGCTCATGTTTGTCAAACGCAAGGGAACAGTGGAAAATTACTGCTCTTACACTCAGACACACATGCGCAAACAGGCACATATGTTTGGGTCAGAGGAGACTAACCTCCAGCCACCTATCAGTCTCACTCACTGCTTATATGACATCTGGATTTTTAAATGAGCAAGAGTGCAGTGGGCATTGTTGTGTTGTTAAGTGTAGAATGTATGTGTTGTTACACACATTCTGAAAAGCACCCAATGAATGTATGCACATTCTTGTATTCTGAACACTGCAATTGTGTCCACACAATATCTAGTAGTGGTGTATTCCACGCTGCTGGGATACACACATGCATTGTTTCATTTTATATTACAATATCTATTGTGATGATCATTTGTGTATGTTCAATCACTTATTATGTGATACAAAAGCAGCAAATATGTATGCTTAAAAAACGTACATCTTTGTGTCTTGAAAGGCACAATATAAAATTCAATGCATTATTGTTATGTTATGAAACTGAAGTTGTACCTGGGTTCCAAGGCAGCTCACCATCATGTGTGTGAGCAGTTTGGCAGCAAACATCGGGAAACGGGAGCACAGTGCTTGGGATATAATTGCCAAGGCAAAGGCTGTAAGGAAGAGACAAAATGCCATGTTATGGCTAACAATTAAATGAAAACAAATGTAGACTTTTATTAGATATTACCTGATATACAAAATAACCCTGATGCATAGAAGGCCTCATTGTAGGATGCTAGAGAGGCCATATCTGCATAAGCTGAGTAGATGGAGAAGTGGGAACAGGCACACTCCACATAGTTACCACTTTCTTTCACAACTCTGCAGTACTGGCTATCCAGTGACCAGCTATGGAACAGAGATTCACAGGTTCAGTGTTGTGTCTACATCAAGTGTCTCACATTGCACAAAACTGTGGTATTTGGCAGACACCTTGCAGTAGTATGATTCCAGAGAAGGCACAGCGACTGGCCAGGTTTAACTTGCTGACCAGCAGTGTGGATACGATAGACCACTTCTATACCAGGAACCAGAGGTCCTGAGATTCTATTTTGAAGACTGGAAGAGAAAACCTGCATTGGAAAAAACAATTTCCAAAATTTTAATGTGATGGAGCAATGCTGCCACCTGCTGTACAATCTTAAGAATGCTTTACCTTTCCAGAAAGTGCTAAAGGTGTATTATTGGAGAGAAACCAGTGATCAGTTGTATATTCAGTTATCTGAATCTGACTGAGGTAGCTACAATCTACAGTGACCCCTGGTGGCACTGTAAGTAATGAGTCAGGAAGTTGGAAGAAATCTGCATTGCTCCCCCTAAATTTGTACCCATTAATCTGAGTTGGATACCACTGGAAGGCAGAAATGGTCATGAAGGGGCAAGTATTCAGGATGGTACCACCTCTGTAGGGAAGAAAAGGTCATGTTAAAATGGGGATTCATGCTAGTGTGTTTTCAGAATTACTAATAAAATGCCTGTACTCACATGTCACAGTGATTTTGTGTCAGAAGAGAAAAGGCAAATCGCTCTGTCACTTTAGCAAAGTAACTGTGACCTCTGGTGTCAGATCGGCTGGGGTTGGCCAAGGCACACAAGAGGTCATAGGTCAAATTTTGGCTTCTTTCTTCTAAAGGGACACTCTCTGCTTCTGTAAGAATCTGGTGACAGGCAAATGGCAAAGAATTAGCAAAAAAATAATTAATTTAGGTAACATTCATCTTCATTTACAGTGCAGTTGTATTTGATTTCTTTGAGACAGATCGGTTAGTGTGATGTTTTACGTTAACATGCTTCAGCAGCAAACAGCCAAAACATGTTTTAAATAATTTTACAGAACCATATATGTTTATCCTTTTCTGCAACAGTGATGTGAACCCTTGCATCTCTTGCTTCTGCACTCTCAGCCTGATCTCAAATGTCAAATTACAGTGTCTCCACGTCAGTGTGATGATAGTATTACTTGTATTGAGGGACAACCAAGACCTTTTTAGATGACATACTAACTTAAGGATTATAAGATCAATCCTCAACAGTGGTACAGGTGCTCTTCTCAATTTAAAATGATCACAATAAACAGTAAATAGTTTCCCTTTTCTTACCTTGTCCAGTGCTTCTACCACAGCAGTCATCTGCTCCTGCGTCACAGGAGTACTGATCTCATTGCTAAGTTCTTGCAGCACAGAGTCCAGAATATTAGGATTCAGAGTTTGGTGTAACTGGTCCAATAAGCTCCAGACAATCACTGCTGCATCATTGGAGACCAGGGTGACATTAGCACGTCCAAATACAGGGTGAACTTTTACCCCTTCTGTGGCGTTGTATAGCTCTACTTGGAAACGCTTAGGAGTGGCCAACAATGCGGCTTGATCAGGAGTTAAAATTATTTCCAACAATGCAGTTGGTTGGCCAATATCGAATTTTAGAAAGCCCGCCTGCTTTGGAAAATCCATCCCTTCTTTTGCAGGCCATATCAGTGACTGACCGACGATTTCTACTTTTGAGAGCTCCTATTAAAACAAAGTTGTGCATTAGTTTGACAACTGGTAAAATATGGACCACATGGTTTCTCTTTAAATTATACAATAATTAAGACAGAAAATTGTTTAATGTTTTTGTGTCTTGGTTTCATGTTGTATTTTGTCTAATGTTTTTATTCTATTGTCTTTAATAAAATAATAAAAATAAGACACAAAATTGTTTAAGGATCTAAGGACAACTCACCACAGTGCGATAATAAACTGTCATGGTTGAAGAAGTGCTTGCTTGTCTGTGGACTTGGATGCTCAGTCGAGTTGTGGATACAGTGGCAACGGGAAGTCTATGGCCCACAGCAAAGAACACAAGGCCCTGTGGATCATCACTCTCCATGATTGTGATGTTAGCAAATCGAGTTGTCTCATTAATTGTAGCACCCTCTCCCACTTGAAAGATCTCCACTAAAAACCAGGTTGGGAACTCAGGCTCCTTGAAAGACACACATGACATTCAGTTTGCTTGAATGTAAAACATTATTGTTTTTACCCTTGTTTAGCTTTACCTTGTCATCTTGAATTTCAATAATAAATGCACAGATTACTTCTCCTTTCCTGCAAAAGGCTGTCCCTGAAGTCTGCACTAGCTCTGCAGTTAGGTTAACCCCATTATTGATAAGGCTTAAAGAATCTTTGGTAAAAGTAGCTCTCCAGGAAATCTGCAGGTCTTCAAAAGCTCTAAAAACAGAAAAGCACATGAAATCACTGACAAAAAACAAAAAACAAAAAACAAAAAAACATTTTTTTAAACACATTTCAAACTTCACTCTTGGCATAGTTACCTGTTTTCTTGCCTCTGTACATACAGCAGAGTAGTTCTGTTTTCTGAATCTTCATCCAAGACTTTGCCTCCTAATGAATTAAGGGTAAAACCTATCACCCCATTATGGAAGTCGCTTCCTGCCAAAGACAAAGGAAATTAATGAACATTAGAATTCATTATTAGTTAAATATAGCCTTATAAAGATTGTTAGGAAAAAACAAAATATGCTGATATTTACCAAGAATGGTGATTTTGACAAAAGCCTTGAACCCCTGCACCGGGCGATCAGTGATTTGAGCGCCTCCCTCAGGGTCACTGAGGTAAATGAAGAACTCCTCAGGTCCCTCAGGCTCTGAGTCATCCAGAATAAGAAGGACCACTTCTGTCTCATTCTGACCCTCTTCAAATGATACCTCTGAGTTCTGCAAGTGGAAATCCTCACCCTCTTTAGCAAGTGTCCCGACAGGTCCCAGAGCAAACGGCAAGGGTGCTGTACTTCCCTCTAGAAATAAAATAAATACGTAGATGATATTAAAACAGATGTGTTTGCATTTCAACATGTTGCATTTTTGAACTTAATTAAACTTTTTCAATTGGATATTTGTTATTAATATTAGTCTTATGAGTTTAGTCTTCAAACAACTTATATAAATCCCATATACTTTAATAATGGATACTAAGTATCCATGACATATAACAAAAAATGAAGCAAACACACCTCCGTAAGCCTGCAGTCGGACTTTGACAGACCCAGAGGCGCTGTCTGACCTGCGGACCCTAAGAAGGACCTTGCGCTCTTCCTGAGTCTCATCGTCTCTGTCCTCCTTCACTCGCACCAGCTCTGGTCCAATACTGAGCACTCCTCCTGTCACGTCACTTGCCAGAATAGTGACCATGGCCACACTGTGCTTAGGATTGAGGCGAGGAGGTGTGTCTGCCCAGACTGAATCCACAAAAGGCATGTTAATGTCAGTGAGGTTGACATTAAAGTACTCGTCTGCCTCTGAGAGGGAGTCGTCCAGTATAGAAAGCTGAAAGGAGGCATTGGTTTGGCGAGGAGATTCAAAGACCACATGACCGTCTGACACTGCTACAAAGTCCTGTCCGGCTGCTGCGCTGCCCTCTTGTGTTTGATAGTACAAGTGAGTCCTGTTGCTGCGTGAGCCATACAATCGCTGGACATAGAGGGTGATGGTCTGGATGTCCTCGGAAATAACAATCTGACGGGAACTGGAAGTGAACTGGTAAATCCCCAGAGGTTCAATTTCTGCCACAGTGAATCCTGACCTGTAGATCAAAAAAATAAATAAAATAGACACACAATCAATCAGTTTGCATTAAGGCATTTACACAAGACACGATGTATATGAGATTTCCCTCTTGTTGAGTGGTTGATTATTACCTGAGCTTTACGTCACTGGAGGTAGTATTGGTGATATGAAGAGCATGCACAGCAGGTTCCACTGTATCAGCAGTGGCTGTCAAAGATATGGTCTTAGCTTTTTCTCCATGGACAAAGGTCAGTTGGCCTGACAACAGAGAACAAAAAAGGATTTATTGACTGGGTATTCCATGACATTAAGGAGGCGTAGATTTTACCATACATATAAAGTAAAGGAGTACCATATTACCTGAGCCAGGAGTTACTTGTCCCATTTTGAACCCAGGAAGGGCTAGTCCTGAGGGGTACCCAGATTTCCACTCAACTGTGATGTTCCCAAACAGTCCTGTTCTAATTATTGTTGCTTCACATGCTCCTGTATCTATATTTGAGATGCCAAGAGCAATGGAAGCAAAGCCAACCTAGATAAAAAAGGTAAAATGCAATGTTTTTTATTTTTGTTAAGAAAAAAATTTATATTTTAAAGACTCTGCAAACTCACTTCAGAATTGGCGGCTTGCTCAGGTATAGAAACCCTGGCCACATTATCAGCATAATGAAGAGTGGGAGGAGGGCTGACTGTTGGGCTTAATAGTCTAACATCAGTTAATTCTGCAGTAAAACTGTCCCCCAAGAGCAAAAACACCTACATAAAATGAAAAATGTTCAAGTTATTTTATCATTATGTAGCATTTTAATCAGTTCAAAATTACCTCACTGCTAATTGGCACAGTTACAGTAGCAAACTCCTCTCCGTCTCTCAACACCACTCTCCCCTGTGCTTGTCCTTGTAGGATCTGTTCAATGTCGATCATGTCTATTCCCCCTCTGATCCTGTAGCCCACAGTGGCATTGCCAAAGAGCCCAGCCAAACGAGTCACATTCAGAATCAAGGCTCTTCTGGTCTCTGCTCCTGAGCCAATTATCACGACAGACTGAAGCTCCGGGTTTAAGGTAAAAACTCCATGTGGATCATCATTTGCTCGCACCCTAATAGTAACAGACAGTGATTAGTACATTAGTCTAAAAATAATTAAGATAAACACCCACGATGACTACCTTATGCGAGTGTTGGTAAAATATGGGTTAGAATCCAGTGTAGCGCCGCCCTCCACACGGGTGAGCTGGACAATATAAACTTCCTCCAGCTCAGGCACTGTATCAGGCATCAGGCTCAAGATGATTTCTGTGTCTCTTTGGTCTTCGACAATGATCACTGAACCTGCTAGAGCCAAGAAGTCGCCTGTTGTATCAGAATCAGTCTTAATCTGCCAATGGATCTAAATAAAAACAGCAATATGAGTAACAGTGAATATCGCAGAAGGTAAGTAGTGAATAAAGCTTCAGATTTACTGTTATGTTGCCCATGACCCCCTCTCTCCGTGTGACTGTCAGAGTGATATTGACGGGGCCTTCTTCTTCTGTGGATTCATTGTAAACACGCTCTCGTAAAGCATCTTCAGTGAATCGAACAATACCATTTGGATCTCCAAATTTCTCAATCTGTAAGAAACAAAAAAAAAAGACTTTGTTTGACTGGCGACATTTACATAATCATTTTAAAACAAAGAAATACCTTTAACTGTACAGATCCTGCTTGAGGATCTACATCCATTTCTCCAGACAAAATGATGAGCTCTACCACAAAGGTCTCTTCCACTTCCACTTCTCCATGTGGAAGAATACGTAGTTCTATCATGTATGTACTTTCCTCGCCATCTCTGAATGAAAAAGTCCCATTTACAGGTTCTCTAATATCTGTATTGGCTGGAGGAAGGAGCTCATTGCTGTTTGGACCCCGAATAATCCAAGCAACCTGTTGAATAATAAACATTAAAACTTCAAATGACTGGTATAAATACATTGGACACCATATGTTGACAGCAGTAGATTTTACATACTGTAGCATTTCCTACTAGGCCTCCAGCTCTCTTTAGAACCAGATTTATTCTAATTGTGGAGTTAGGGTTGGATAAAGTGATCACGCTCTCATTGACAAAGCGCACCACACCATTTGGAGAGTCACTCTTGGCAATAGTGACTCTTGCAATATTTTGCAAACCAAGAACAGCACCGCCTGAGGGACTTATGAGCAAAATTTCCAATACTTCTGCAGGTTCACTGGCAAATATAAGAAAATACATTTATTACAATCAGTTACAGAGTTATTTATGTAAGGCATTACAGTATAAGTATTTACAGTTGTCTCACCTGTCTAGATCATCTATAATAGTGGTATTTATGTAGCTAATATTTTGTCCTTGAATAAAACTCAGTGAGCCATTATGTAGGATGTAGTCAGTCACTGATGTGGCAGTCAGCCCTCTTGAAATGTACTGTACTGATACCAGGCCATATGTGCCCACTTTCCTTAAAACTGGGATCAAAAGAAAGCCAACATCCTCCTCGACTGAAATGCAAAAAAGTGTTAACAAAGCAGTTAAAACTTGATACATTGTTGCATTTAATACTATTCACCAGTGATGTTAATATAGCCTGGACTGAACTCCAAGACACCCTCAGCATTGTCATTTGTTAATATAATGACACGCAGAGAAGAAATGTTGCCAATCTCTGGAGGCTGGTCAAGCTGAAGGCCAAATTCTTTTATGCTGTAATCCATGCCACTGACCACCAGAGGGAGACATGTTATTGAAAATGTATGAATGAGTCTTAAACGTTTTGTGCAAGTCACACGTGATATAAGCTTATAAGTTTACCTTATATTGACAAGTTCCACTTTAGTGATATTGACCAGGAAGATTTCAGGGCTCTCGGGCTGGTTGTCATCATTGATATAAATGGTAATTTGCTGTGAAGTTTGGCCTGGGGTGAACAGAAGTCGTGCTGAAGCTGGAGTAAAGTCCACTCCACTGACAGCGGTTCTGCCTGAGGTCTCATAGCTTAACCACACACTGCCCAGAGATCCTAAAGTTCGTGTAACTGTCATATTGACCTTCATCAAAAGACATAAAAATCAGTTTCTTACTTGCTTACTACTTTACTACTTACTTTAATGATATTAAATACATGAAACATACCATTCTCTCCTCTTCAGAAGCTGTAACCTGCTGTTGAATGAATGAAAATTCGCCATAGGGATTATCACTAGCTGCCATTGTGATGCTGGCCTGCCTTGCTTCTGGACTTATCTCCAGCCCTGGTGTTGCTGATGTCAGTAGGAGCATATA